>RJWM01001140.1:0-168307 GCA_004363535.1 Dasyprocta punctata
ATTGTCTCTCTACTTTCTGGAAGATAGGCTTATTTCATACAACTTAACTTTTTGAAAACAAGAATATAATTTTCTCTAAGTATCATTATTTCAGGATATTTTTGCTGATTTCCTATGGGCTACATAAAAACTTATTGAAACAGATCTAACCCTCCATGTTCTCTGAATGACTCGAATAGATTATATTGACATGAAGTTAAAAACTTATGTTTTTGAACATATATAGAGTTTCAAACATTCAATAAAATTGATTAGTGTCACAAAAACTATTAAACTATGATTCTTTGAGACACTGTTTAGTCAAGTGGCTTCAACTCAAAAAAATATAAAGTAAAAAAGACAGCTCTCTTGACTTCCTACTTCCCCAAACACAGCTCCTCCATCTTTATTTAGAAAATGTGCAAGCAGTAGTATTTCCAGGTCTTTCTACTTTAAAGGGTGAGTGAAGGTGTGTGGGTGAAGGTCCTATAGATGACACTCATCATCAGGCCTCAGTTTCTGCTTACTTCTTGAACAGTTCTGTCCCATTCCTAGCAGAGGATACTTGTCAGTGTAACCTTTCTACTTGTTGTTGTTCCTGGAATGGATTGTTCTCACACCTCCAACCAATCACTCTGGGAGCCATTGCTTTTCTTCCTAGATACAAGTCTCAGAGTGGTGATTCATTTCTCCCTTCCTTAATCTTCCCTCACTGATCATTACTTTTTATTATGCTCGACAATTCCCTGCTGGTACTTTTTCTCTAAAGCAAACGACTCTGCAATGAGCTGTTTTTAGGCAGAATATACATTTCTACTGAGATTTTTCTGAGATTTCTCTGAGGAGTCCCTCCATATAATCTTCATACTCCCCCATCTTTGATTTTCATAGGAGTCAGTCAACAACTCTATATACGCTGGTCTCTACACCCGACTCCTAGGGTGAGCCTGTCAGGTTGTCACAGCCAGCTCAGCAACAGCTGCAAATCATTAGCACTCACAATTTCAATAAAGAAATCTTCTGAAGGAATGAATGATTTGGTGGGTTGCCAATGGCAGGAAGCCTAGACTAGCAATTAGGTCACTCCACTGAATCCTTGATTCATAGGCTTGTTTCCTGTAAGTGGCTTTTAAAAATCAGAATGGAGCCCAAGTTTCCTTGATGCAATAAAGCAGAAAAAGGAAATTCTAGGAGCAAAGGGAAAAGGAAACTAATTCCTGCCAGAAGATATACAGTGATCTGTTAGTCAAGTTTCTGTAGTTTGTTGACCAATTTCCCATCATTCCTTCAGTGAGTCACATGGCCAGTAGACATTATTTCAATTTATAACAGTGCATCACTTTTAAGAGTCACTAACAAGAGAGAAAGGACCAGTCATAATCCATGAAAAACAAACAACTATCCTCATCTTTTTTCTCTTTAAAACAGTTTCATATATCTCAAAATTTTCACTTGCTTTTGGACTTGTTATATTATGCCTATGTATTATTTTGATCAACAATAAGATAAAATATAAACAAAAATCCAAACTTCCATTTTTTTCATCCTTAGATACTTTAACCCAAAATCTAGGGTTGACTCATGGGACAGAAGAGTCAGCACAGTCAGGACTGTGCACCAGACCAAGGCCCACAGGGAGATAGCATGGACCTGCCCTGTAGTTCTTCATGTCAGCTTCCCAGATTAGACATGGTCCCATCAACACTTTGATTACCTCTAGCTATTTCTTGGAGCTAATTCTGCTTTCAGTCATACTCTTCCTTATGACTGTAAGCTTCTGAAAGTAGCTTTGATGTATCTAACTAAGCAAATCATTGTTAATATTTTGGCATATTATAGTGTCTTTAGAGATGAAGTATGAGGGTCCCCAAATATGTAGCTTCTGGTTTTGCCCAATGCCAATTAATATGAACTTATCAAAAAGAATTCACTTTTTAATCTTCATAATCACCATAATAAATTCATGTATATCAAGACCTTTTGGGGACGTTGTGGGATTTATTAAAGACTTTCTAAGAAATGGAATGAGAAGGAGTTATACTGCAAGCCATATGACTTTATGAACTTCCAATAGGCCTTTGCTGTTTATCTAAATTCCTTCTTCAGATTTACTGTCATTCCACAAAGAATCCTTCTTTTCTCTCTACTTCATCCCTCAATGTGTCCTTCACTCCCTCTGTTTCCCACTTTTCATTATTATAGAGAATCCTTGAGTATTGGCCTTCTTCTACTTTGTTGAGGCTTATTAAAATCTTATTGCAATAAAATTGGTCTTTCTCTGGAAGGCCAGCTAGAGATGTGCGCCATCTACACATAAGGAATGTAAACATTGTGTACCATAAGCATGTACCAAAAGAGGGAGATCAAGAGACGAGTGGAGAGAAAGAGGATGAAGAAAAGGAATTAAGATGTGTTGTAGACATGTACCATCTTCCCACATGGAATGTAAACATTATGTATTCCATACATGCACAAATAAAATAAAATAAAAATTTAGGTCATTACATTATATAGTACATGTTTATGTTTTTGTGAAAACTTAATTTTCTAGATTAAAAACAAGAGCCAGAAAATAATTTAATTGGTTTCCCAAAAGTCTTAGAAAATCTCAGTTTTAGTCTTACTGTCATCCATATAAATATCTCTACTGTTTTGCCCTCTGGTATTCCTACCTGCCTTGTACCAGAAATAACATAAACAGTTTTGTGCAAAACGATCTATTTATACTCAGGATTTATCTTTTCTTTGACCTTTCCTTTATTTTCTCCTGAAATTCTCTGCATTCTTCTTCTACAAGAAATGCGAGAGAGATAAAGGATAGCGGGAAGGAAATTAACTTTTGGCTACTTGACTCTACTCTGACCTTCTACACTCATCTGTCAGTGCTCCTATCAGTAGCAAACATGAGAAATCAAAAAACTGTTCTGTCTCAGTGCTGTGGAAAGCTCAGACTAGCTTTTATGAGTTTTGAGATAAGTCGGTGAAAGTCTCCTTCAGAAGTCTCTTATTTCTGAGCCCTTCCTTTGTGTCTTCTCTTACCAGGCTTTCACACCTTTCAAAGGTCACAACCATCAATTTAGTCTCTGGTCTACACACCCATCCAATCAGAAGGAAGGAGGACTAAGGAGCGTGTGCCGATGTGTCAATACACCTCTGCTGTTGGAAGGAAACATTAAAAAATAATATTTATAATGCCTGTCATTCTGATGATAACCCCACAGTTTAAATAAATTAAACTTGATGTTTTATCAAATATTGCTTATCTCTCAAGCCTTCTGGTAGATGCTGGGAATACAAAACTATGCGAGATAATTTCCTTGCCCTTTGACCAAATTATATTTCAAATAGCAAGATAATTTGACAGTACTCATCAAGAATCATAAGGATTCACTTCTAATTATTTTTTAAGGTAAAAGTCAATAACATGCATGAAGAAAGGAGTTTATTGCAGCATTAATTATCAGCAGAAAGTGCTCATTTTATTTGTACACCTATCTTTCTAACCTCCAAAAATACAAAGAAGTGCAAATTAACTATGTATTTTCTATGCAGTCCCAAAATTTTCTTTCAAAGAAGAAAAAATTAAAAGCACATTTTTATTAGTGAATACCCAAAAAATTCACAAAATCAATGCAATGAAATTAATTATGATATCACAACTTCATAGAGAATTATGCAGCAATCAAAATGATGGCTATGAAGAAAACCTAGGCATGTTGGCTAACTCAATAAAAAATAATTAAAATATAAACTATTATTAATCTTGTGTATGTTTATACAACTTTAATTACATGAGAACAGAATCTGGAAGAGAATATAGAGGAATATAAATATATTAAGATGGTAAAATTATAAGCAACTTATTAAAATATTTTTACAATTAAATAAAAAGAAAATTAGAGACATAGTTACCTGTCATATTGAATTAAATTCATTATGACCATCTACGATGAAAGAATACACATCCATCTTTTAACTTAAAAATTAAAAATTTCCAAAGTGTCATTAGGTCCATATAAAAATTTAGTATTAGAAATCGAAATACAATATTAACAGAAATCTACTGTTATAATTTTCAGACAAATGTACACTTGAACCTTGCTCTTGCCACCATCACAGGAAAAGCTACTGATATTTTTATGCTTGGTTCTTTCTCTATAATATGAGAATAAGAATAAAACCTCAATGCTTTGTTTTATTCATATTTGCTTATTTTGCTTCAATCAAAGTCATACCTAGTTTCTAGCTAAAAATAAAAGTTGGTGATAGGTAAGAGCATTGTCCAAATCCAAGAATAAGATTCTTTGAGACGTGCCTGTTACCTTGAGTTCTTCTCCATCAACAACACTGCTCTTTACCTCAATGAAGACACAGGGAAGCAGAGCGACTCTGCGCTCTCAGACCCATTTCAGTAAATGGTTTCTTGGCAGGAAGAGCAAAGTACAAATAAAAGGACAAACAAGCAGCCATTTGTCCCATGTCTGCTCTCTATCCTTCTAATCTAAGTGACACAGCCACGGAACCCATTGGCTTGCCAACACCATAACTTCCTCCCTGGTCCATAGACCAGGCAGATCAAGCACTAAAATTAGCAGAAACACTTCTTCATGAATTCATTCAACCAGTATCTACTGAACCACCTGAAATAAAGAGATCCTATGAATTCTAAGCTAGGTATAGTATGTAAGCCAGTAATTCCAGCCCTTTGGAAGCTGAGGCAGGAGGGTCATGCATTTGAGGCAGCCTGGACTACAGAGTGAGAACTTGAAGGTTAGGAATTCTACCAAGAGAACAGGAAATGTTCACTTTTTAAAGCTTCTAATTAGGTTTTCTGAGTCAAGGTTAATAAGGCCTTCATAGAGGCAATTTGTTGCAAATGTTTTACTTCTTGATCCTTTTGACACAAATTTACAGCTATCACAGGGAAAGAGATTTTGACACAATTATTTAATGCTGTGCAATCATCCAAAAATTATTTCATGCTCTATATGTTTAGAGTTGAGTGTTCCTGCGTTGGAATGACTCAGTGAAATGCCCTTGAGAGACTACCCTCCTTTCCCACCTACCACGGCCTACTAACCACACCCAGACTTTGCTCCCACTCTCTGAATTTCCCGGTTCTCAAGTATTTGTCACACTGAGTTATTGCAGCATCTCGATTCACTTTCACTCATTTGCAGAGTTCTGCGGAAATTGCTCATGTTCCTGGCTACTGGAAAATCATTCGTAATGTCTTTGAACTATCACATAGGATGGCTCCTTGTCATGTGAAATCCAATGGATGTAGACTTACTATCAGATATAGCTTAGAAAATAAAGCCATAATAACAAAGTGGCCATTATAGGAAAGAGTAAACTTGTTTGCTTTGTCTCTGACTCTCTCTGTATCTCTATTTATCTCTCTCTGTCTGTATCTCTCTCTGTCTCTCTCTGTATCTTTCTTTGTCTCTCTCTCTCTCTATCTCTGTCTCTGTCTCTGTCTCTCACACTTTCTCACTCTCGACAGGGTTTTGCTGTGTAGCGTAGGCTGGCCTTAAAGTAGCAATCTTCCTGCTTCAGTCTTGAATATGGGATTATAGGCATGAATCACCATGCTTAGCTTTAAACCTTAATTTATTTCTACAAATAACTTTACAGTATCAATCATATGTAAGAAGAAACTGTGCAAGTGGTGAAATGGTTACAAAATAGACAAAAATTAATCGTTCAAAAATTTGGAGAAAGTTACTATGGGAAAGATGGGTGAGATGCCATTAATCAGAATGAGATCCCATTATAAAGATACAAATTTGGCTGTGTGGGAGCACAAAGAATGTAGTTATTAATCCTGGGTATTAGACCATATAGATCAGAAAATTTATTGAATCCATGAGTTTAGAGTCAGACAGATCTGAGTTAATATTAACTGTATCACTCGCTTTATAGCTTTGTGATTTGAACACAGTATGAACTGTTTCAGATTATGTAAAATATGTATAACAATGTTATGTCATAATCTCACTGGAGGCTCAATAAACATACATGTTTCACCACGTAACAACATAAATGCTCAACATATTTCTCATTGTTATTAGGTTACTAAAACGAGGATAATTATAAGGTCATTTTAAAAAATAGTCCAAAGTTCTATTTCAAGGAAGAAGAAGTCAGATTATCAGAAATTAAAGACCAAAAAGGGAAGAAGAGTGAAAAAATGCATGGCCTTTGGCTTCTGTCCTTGTGCTTGGATAGGAGCCATTATACTGTAGGCACTGGTCATTCATGTAGAATTACTCAGGTAGCATTGGCACTTTCTCAGCAGTTTGTGTACAGCTATAGAATAATGATCATAACCATAACTAAAATACCTGTAATTTTATTGTGCATATGCTACTAATGTTCAATATAACTCTCTTTTATCTCCTATGTATCTCTATCATGTAAAATAAAAACAGGAATTATTGCTACTACTTTACAGATTTGGAAAGTAAGATCTAATAAGTGAAGAGAGTTACATAAACCCATCAGGTAAAAAATTTTGAGGGTGAGATTTGAACAATGGCCTGAGCCAAAGCTCAGCTCCAGTTGTTCAACCATACTGCCTCTTCCTCCTTTCATACAACATTTGAACTTGAGCGACTGCCTCCCTGACCAATCCAAAAAATACTAGAAAGCAAAGATTTTCTCTTGCACATACATGTATCTCCAGCAATTAATACTAGGTTTGGCATATATTAACCATCATTTAATAATTGTTCATCAAAAATTAAAGAATAAATTCAATGCATAAATTCTTATTCTTAGAAAATTCAATGGAATGAATTTTTTAGCTAAGTTAATGCATTCAAATAGTCCAAATATAAATCTTGCTAGTGATCATATATTCCTATATATCTTGCTGAATTCACTTATTGGTTTTTACAGACTCGTAGATTCTTTAGGTTTTTTTTAACATACATGATTAAGCCATTTGGAAATAACCAGTTTACTTCTCTCTTTTCAATATCATTTTTTTTCTTTTCTTTTTGTCGGTACCAGGGATTGAACTCACAACCTCATACCTATCAACCAATTACTTAAGCCACTGAGTCAAGCTCCCAGCCCTATCTTTTTTGAGGCAGAGGTGCACTATGTAGTTCAGGCCAGCCTTGCTCACATTGTAGCCCAAGCCAGCCTCGAACTCACAATGCTCCACCTACCTCAGCCTCCCAAGTGCTGGGATTAAAGGCGTGAGCCACCATGCCCGGCCTTCTCTTTTCAAAATCAATAGTCCACTGCCAATAGCTCATTTTTTACATTGTTGTTCACTGCACAAATCAATTTTTAGAATATAATTCATTTAAATATTTGTGAATTTCTTACGATTTCTAAGATAGATGAAACACTGTATTAACGGAACTCAAATCTATTCAAATAAAATGGACATTTATTTCTATTTTTATGAAACTTTCTGAATAGCTCAGAGAGTGACAGAGCACATGAGTCTCATGGCTGAGGCTGGTCTCTGATGTTTGCTTTCCAGTACGCAAGAAAGGAGAGAACAAGATTTCAGTTAAGAAAAGAGTAGAAGTTGTGCCTATCATTTCTATTCACATTTCACCAGAGAAAGCACAGTCATAAGATCACACCTACCTGAAAGGGAAGCTGGGAAATATAATTTTGAGAGGCATCTAGAAAAAGGTAGAAAAGGTTGGGGCCAATTTTCAAACTGCCACAGTCTCTAAAAGCAAATGTGACAGTACTGTTATTGATCTGATGATTAGACTTTTGATCATGATTTTCACATATAGAAAGCTACAATCCTTTCTAGTGTGTAAAAATGCCTTGAACAAAATGGACAGCTGTCCCAGTGTGTGGGTGTCTAATCTACATGAGAGGAAAGGAGTTATTCCAACTCCAGGGTACACTAATTTATCACTGTGTAGAAGATCAGGGAAGTGAAGGACGAAGTTGCATCTGTTGTTTTCCCCATATGTGCTTCAGTTTTGCCTGGAGGGAAGCCACCAGGTGCAGACATGGTGGCTGCAGGGCAAGGTGACAGCCAACAGCAGGGATGCAGACAGAACACACCGAGTAGACAGGCACAACAGACTGGAAGGATCTCATAAAAGAAAGTATCCCTAAACACCCTTGAATGCTTTCTAGGAATATCACTGTGCCATTGTCAAGTACAGAAACTGATGTACATGAATGAACCATGTGAAAATCATCCCTATGAAATGCACAAGGGATATAGTCACACTATGCATGTCCTTTCCGTCACTATTTGCTCTCTTCTTCCCATCTCCTACACATCAAAACATAAATCCTGGGATAATTCTTATCCCAATTAAATGAAATTTAAGTGAACATTAAAAAAATATCTTTAATGTAAAATGAAATCTCAAAGAGAGAGCTTGTAACCTAGTAGGACAATTTTTACTGTGTATTCAACAAGGAAGGTTAAAAGAGCCAAAACTCACAGAATGAAGTGCTTAGTACAGTTCATAAAAACATTTCACGGATAAAATGTTTTCACTCTTCAAGAGTAAACATTACCTAGGCAATCTTATCTAGTTAATTAGATGAATTGTAGGTAAATAGAGACCTAATCAGCTGGACACTAAATTGTTTCTCATTCTTTCTCATACTTGATTACATAGTGAAAATGTACTTGATGACAGTAAGAATCTGTTAATGGATATGTTTAAAGTTACAGGGTATGTAGCCTGTGTAACATGCTTCTGTGTGAGTGCACACACACACACACACACACATACACATACACGTTCATGCACACTTTCTTTGTTAGTTTTCTAGGCCCAGAACTTCGATTTAAGAAAGAGTATGTATTTTCAGTCAATTTAAGAAGCCATTTTTTATCATTATAATGCACATCACACAAATGAGGAAGACAACAGTGCAGATAGTTTAAAGATAGTAATCAGAGAGCAATTCATATTTCACTTAAGAATATGTGTGTGTTGCTGGGCATGCTGGCACATACCTGTAATTCCATCACTTGTGAAGCTGAGGCAAGAGGATTGAGGATTGCAATGAATTTGAGGCCATCCTGGGCTACATAGCAAGATTCTGTCTCAAAAAAAAAATGTGTATGTGTATACTCCTATGTCTAGTTTGTGTAGTTCAAACATTTCAAATAAATAGCAAAGCAATATTATAAAGGTGTCACCTGAAAAATTAGAGCTTCTTGCTTCCCCTTCCTGACTTCAGTAAAGCTAAGAGAATTCGATTCGACTCCATTCAACAGGATCATTAGTATATGTATCTACTGTGAACTGATTAGGATTCTAAGTAGCAAAGAGCATCTTTAGCCAGCTTCAGCTTCAAAGGAGGAATTTACATTAAAAATGGAGAGCAAGAAGTTGGATCCAAAGAACATTTTAACGAGGACTAGACAATTACTAGAAATCTCTGCTTGGCTGCCACATTCATTTCTATCTCTTTATTGTAAAGAACGTTTTCTATTTCCTTAGACTACAGGCAGACATTTATATGTAATAAACAGACTTATAATCTCTAAACTGTAATTCCAAATTTCCAGGAGAGGACAACATATTGACCTGGTTTTGTTCAAGTTTTTATTTCTATTCCTATTGCCTGAAGCCCATCTCGCAAGATCACAAATGCAACCTAAATTCTATAAAACACCGCTGTATTTGGGATGATAGTCTCCAGAGGCAGGGACTGTCAAAAAGTAAACCTTTAAAACCGTCTTTCGTACTTAGATCAGAAATAAGCGTTATAGGAACAAAGAGATGTTTACAGTCTCTATCACAATCTCATAAACCTATGTGTAAACATGGGTTCAAATCTTGGTTCTTATACAGTTTTGGATGAAATGGTTACGGATTCTCTATGTGTGGCTCTTCATCTTCTTATCTGTAAAATGTGGCTGGTTATACTTTACTTATATGTATTTTGTGTTAACTAAATGTGGCATCTACTGGATGTATCCTACATGGCGGTATCCAGGCTAGAACAGCTTGGTTCACTCAGCATGTGTTATATATGCAAACTGGGCAAAGCACTGGACTATATATTAGAAATAGAATTAAAATTTAGGTGTTGCCAGGGATTTAACTCAGTAGTACAAGCTCCTGCCTGGCAGGGGTGAGGTTGTGAGTTCAATCCCTGGTACCAAAAATAAATAAATAAATCAATAAATAATAAACTAAAATAAAATAAAATAAAATTTAGGTGTTGGTTGACCTTAAGGAAATCAGTCTATTGAAGGTGGGAGACAAATGGGTAGATAATTTAAATAAAATGTAGTATGCTTGTTGACTATAATTTTGGATGCAATTTGAATTGATCTGGGCAGGTTTTCAGGAGGTGCTAGGACATGAACAATAATTTATGCTGGTCGGAAAGATTTGAGCAAGAATTTTCCATATCAAAATGGGGTAAAGCATGAAGTTGAGCTGCCCTAAATCTGCAAGGTTGATGGTTCACATTGCCTGTGTGGCAAGGAAGATAAGTTGGTAATTTAAAAGACCTTTTCCAAACACTGCTGTTCCTGAACAAAGGGGCTAAGGGAAATATCAATACAGTTTTTAAGGTTTTTATATAGTAAAAGAAACTTTGGTAATTTACCTGTAGCTAATTGAGAGCATGTTTTCCATGCTTAGGAAAATAAAAATATTTAAGAAAAGAAACACGGTACACTTGATTTGTTGGTAGAAGTTCAGAAATTTAATGACCCAAGCTAACACTACTTCATTTCCAAACCACCTTTGCTAGATTTATCTGGAGAAACAGAAAATGTGTAAATAAAGAAAGGAGACAGAGAGAGAAGGATCACTATTTGGCTATTTTTAAATTGTGACTTTGATATGTTAGTTATAACCTGCCAGAATGATTTGCCATCTCAAAACAATTTGTTCATTTCACTTAGAAATTGCAAATGTTTTTTCACCAATAAATCTAAATTTATTTTGTAGTAGTCATTTTTCTTAATGGAAGTTTTTCCAGATGTTGCCTAAGTCTAGTCGTCTGGGCCCTCTTCCAATAAATGAGGAAAGTTTGATTTCATAGGTTGTCACTGTTGATTTTGTCTAACCTTTGGACTCATTGGTTCATCCCAATATATTTACCCTGATATATAAGACTTCCAGGACATTGGAGAAATTCA
This sequence comes from Dasyprocta punctata, assembly GCA_004363535.1. Taxonomy (NCBI): domain Eukaryota; kingdom Metazoa; phylum Chordata; class Mammalia; order Rodentia; family Dasyproctidae; genus Dasyprocta; species Dasyprocta punctata. The sequence goes on from RJWM01001140.1 coordinate 11,093, forward strand.
TCTATTCTTTTATGGTAAGTGTCAAAGTTAACTTACTTTGTGGGATTAAATGTGTTTTAATTAAAATTGTTGGGAGAAGTTTATAACGGGTTTTGAAAAGGATCATATTTATTATGCAATGCACCTGTTTGAAGCCTAAAATTTATATTGAAAGGTAAAGGAAAAGTTGGAGCACTAACACCCATGATGCTTGTTAAATTAAATTTTACTGAAGCTGGTAACTTTTTCTTTCCCAAGACAGAATTTCAACCTTGCACTGTAAGTACATGCTATACTTTGAACAGAGTTTTAAGATAAGTCAGTTTTCTATGATGGTGATTTCTAAAGTATTAAAATGGTCAATAACATGATTAACATGGTTTGATAACTTGTTCTTCATAAGATTAAATACAGTGGGCAAACTTCTTTAGTAGAATTTAAGTTGATTAATTTTGAAAGTCTAGTTTTAGGAATGGAGTAGTTTTATTATTAAATTGCATTTTGAAAATTACTGAAACATTGTGTATAACACACATTATTTAGTGTTGAGATTAAAAGGCTGTTTTCTGATGCTTTTATTTTATCTCCAGTGAGGGTGCAGTAACTGAAAACAACCATGGAGTGGAAATTACTTCCCATTGTCTTGCTGCTGCCACTTTCTGTTTTCTTGATTCAGCAAGTTTCGTCTCAAGGTACCTTAACCATCAAAAGTTCTTTTGTATAAAAACTACTGCTAAATTCTCGGTTTATTTTCATGACAATGACAAAAAATAGATTTCAACAAATTTACATTTGCTTGATTTAATAATTAGTACAACTGTAAAATTACCTAAAACATATGTGATATATTCATAAGCGTTTTATAATTACCATCATTTTCTCCTGTATTGCAAAATCTTTCAAGAAGATTTGTTTGTTTCGTTTATTTTGTAGTCTGGGATCAAACCCAGGACCTTATGCAAGTACTCTGTCACTGAACTATATCCCCAGCCCTAAGCTTTTGTATAAAATACTGTAATTTTCACACTTATTTCTATGATTCTTCCAAAAGTTTAAAAAACACAGACATTTTTGTGACTAAACTATATAATATCATAAAAATAACTGAAAGAATGATATTTAAATTGCACATAATTTTGCCTATATGTTGATAAATATATTTAGACTTTTTCATCAAAAAAATTATTGACTAAAAAACTTATTTTGGCATCATTTAGATGGTGATTTCATATTTCATTTTATTATTTGTAAATGTTCTTTCTTTCTTACAAGGTTTATTCATCTAAATGTGGAGTTATACAGATATGAATGTCATTTTGTATTATAATATTGAGCTATTCGTAGTCCTCCCCAGACTCAGTCCTGAATGAACAGCAGATTTTCAAGAATGTCAATATATATTCAGCTGAACCACACTAGCCAATGTCTAGCATTACACTGGGATTGTTTAGTGCTGGTAATGGCCAGCTTTCATTTTTTCCCCCTTTTATATGCAAAACCTGAGCGAAGAAAAATCAAGACACATAGTTGTTACCATGAAATTCCATTTCTAAAGTAGACATTTCTGGTAAAACAACTAAAATTCTCATGAAATCTGAGAGATAATTGCCTGCATAGACATAATTGCAGAAATTCTTTGAGAAGAAAAGATGGGAAAACAAGCAAATGCAAATATTTAGTTAGGAATGATGTCTACTCTGGTATTTCCAGATGCTACAGGTCTCTCTCATAACACTGTTATAAGACTTGCAACACCGGTGCATTTCTTAAACCACTTTTTCTACTCTAATGCAATTGATTGTTCATTGTAAGTTTTACTTTCTTTTAAATAAGTAAAATTTAAATTATTGGCTAAATTTAATAGCAATGAAAATAGGACAGACATTTAATCTATGAAAATTAATTTTTCCCATAATGATAATTTGTAATTTCAGAAATCTGCCTAATGTAAAAGAACGTTCTTGTGATGCTGTTTTGTCTGCTTCTCTTGCCTACTGAACTGCTCCTCATTCTTTTTTCATTATATATAATATATGTATTTATGTACATACACTATATACGCATTTTGTATGTACTGTGCACATATATTTATTCAAAAAGTTCTGAAAGTGATCCTACTCTATTGTTTATTTGCATATTAAGACTTTAACTTTCCTGGATTTTCTCCATTTGAGATTTTTTTCAGTGTGTTTCAACATTCTTCTATGGATTTAGGACACTGAACCTACCTATTTCTATTCCAGAGATGAATTCCATTGTTACATTCCTGTGGGTTTTTCAGGGAGGATTTTAAGGTGTCATTTATGACTTTTAGAAATTGTGGAAAGATAATTATGCCTTCGATATTGTTTCTGGTCCAGAAAAATTCTGTGACATTTATATTCCTGCTCAGATGCTGTTCCAAGGGTTCTCTATTATTCTCACCAATAAAAGAGAAGGAAATCTAGTGAAGACTATACTCACATAACTAGCTTGTTTTAAACTCATCGGAATAAGAGGTAATGTAATAGAGCATAAAATGCTTGGGCTTTGGAATCAGATAAATCAGAGTTCAAATTCTAGATAGACTTTATTTAGAATGATTGTATAATTTATTATTCAGATAAGGACACTTGGAAGAGTAAAATATATCAGTACACATAATTAGTAGGTATTAATCAACCTATAACTTATATATGTTGGAACTAATAACTAGCTATGTCATTGAGCAAGTTATTAAAATTTTAGTGTTTCAGCTTTTTAAAAAAATCTCTCAAAGAGCTACTAATAGCCTCTGGGAAACAGTTTCATAACGTTTAGACACAGTGTCTGACTCAGTCTGGCACAGCAATGCTCAGTGAATGGCTCCAAGTAATCACCAAAACAACAGCCTGCCTCACTATTAGCTGTAGCTGCTATCTCTCCCCCAGAACATCACTCTTCAGAGTAAGCCACTACTGTGCCTGATTTCCAACAGTGTATTTATCTTCTCAATCTGATAAAGAATAAAGTGTGATGATCAAGATCACGTACCAGCCAAATATCAGCTAGGTCTATCACCCACCATCATTCTTGTTTGTTTTTTTTTTCAAATCAGTAAAATTGTTCCTTACCAATCAATCAGTTTTGTCCTCCTTATTAGATCTCTCCCTTTCTCAAAGTGGTTTGGCCATGTTTACCCTAGTATTGTATAATTTTAGATCTATCAAGCTGTGCAGGGAGATGTGGGGAAGGGTATTCTAGAGATGCCATCTGCAACTGTGACTATAATTGTCAACACTACATGGAGTGCTGCCCTGATTTCAAGAAAGTCTGCACCACAGGTGAGTCCCGAGAGCGGTGCCTCCTCTGTCAAGAAGGGCGGTTCTATGAGCTTCCCCAGCACCCATTCCTGTGCTGCTTTCCCTCTGTTTCACTTCCTTTGCTCCAATGCCTTTCCCTACGCTTGCATAAATGTTGCACAGCGCTGTTCCTGAGGATGGTATCAAAGGTGGCTGGGGGTGCGGAGACTGGAAATCTCACTTGCGTAGAATTATCAACCTGCTCCAAGTGAAACTTCTTGTTTTAAATAAAGACTTAACATTGACACAGGAGCCATTAAGTAATGTATAATTCTTTATCAACAACCAGATATGTAATTACTTAGTGATGGGGTTCTTCAATATTTCATCAACAGGGTTCATGAGCAATAACAATAATCTTGTTTATTGTTTGACATTATGGGTATTAACATGTTTCTAAATTGCTTGAAAAGGACATGTCTAAGGATGAAGCACTAGTATTTAACAATGATGAGTTTCAATTAATACACAGCAGAGTTGAGTTTTAAATTATAACTGGTATTTCAATGATGATATTTTGGGCCACTCTGGTACTGACACAGAAACATTTCATATTCAATTTATGAAAATTATAACTAAAATTCTATAGAAGTTAGCTTTGGGTTAGAATTTTTGTGTGAAGCTGGTTACTACATTTTGTGAACTTTTTGTGTTGGCCAAAATAATTATTTTGAGAGGGTCTTGGGAAGCCTTGTACTCCCCCTTCCCTCTTTTTTGGCGGTACTGAGAATCAAACTTAGGGCCTTGTGCATGCCAGGCAAGCACTCTACCACTGAGCTACATTCCTAGCCCAGTCTTGTACCTTTGACCAAAACTTAAAATGAACAGGTCTCTTAATGTCATTCACACCAAAGGGATTAGGTTAAAATCTTTTTTTTTTTTTTGTACTGAGTATTGAACTTAGAGAATTTGCACTGAACTACATCCCAGACCTTTACTACATACCTAGGCCTTTTAAATTTTTTGAGACAAAGTCTTCATAAATCACTAAATTATCCAGACTAAACTCAGACTTGTGACCCTCCTACCTCTCAGGATGCTGAGGTAATAGGCTTATGCCACTACACTCAGCCTGAAGTCTTTAATTCTACACCTCGCTCGTTTTGCCATAGTAAAAAAAGTCTTTGTGTTATAAACGTCTTTGAGGCTCAACAGTGAATAATTTATATTTAGGCAGTTCTAGATACAAACATTAATATAAATCAATGGTATGGGGAAAAAAGAACAAAAGGATTTCATATGAAGAGTATTTCACTATTCAAACATTTTCTATTTTCCCTCGATATATGTGAGTGACTCTGGAAGCACTGGGGTGTCTCATGGCACCTTGAAGAGTACAGAACATTTCTGTGTCAGCATTTCTGACTTGGGCTGTCTCCATTTGGAACATCATCCATTTTTACTGGATGATATGCTCTTAATTACTAATAGAAGACTTAAGAATGCAGCTCTGGTACTCTAGTCAGCTCTCAGGTGGGAAATGGTTGCTAAACGCATGAATATGGCTTTATAATCAAGTCAATAACCATGGTGTTTGTTTTGCTCTGGGTAGAGCTTTCCTGTAAAGGCCGCTGCTTCGAGTCCTTCTCCAGAGGGAGGGAATGTGACTGTGACGCCCAGTGTGACAAGTATGGCAAGTGCTGTCCTGATTATGACAGTTTCTGTGCAGCAGGTAAGCACTGTGGTAGCAGTCAGCGCTTAGTACAGCTAGCTACACCTGTGTGCCAACCTTAGCTTGACTGATAAGGTCTAACTTGTGGTCTATTTTGGTACTGAATGTAGTAATGTATAAGCTATTCCTCAATAATTTTGTTTCACGAAGATAAAATAAAGAAGAAAAGAAGCTTCTGAGAGCAGCATCTCTTGGCTCAGCCAGGCTCCAGGAGTGTAAGGCAGAGGACAAGGGCTGAATGTGTATGATTTCTTCTTCAGATGTGGTTCTATTTAAGGTTAAATCAAAAGTAATCACACCTCACTCAGTGATTTCTTGTTTCACCTTAATGGTTCTGACTTTATGAAGTCAACTGTCCTTTGAGTTATGTATGTTTGTATCTGAATAGTTGAGTATGTATTTAAGCCCAGAATTGACACAGATTCTCCCAAAAAAAGTTAATTTATAACTTATCCTAACACTAAATTTGCATGCAAATATGTCAAGAATTTAAGTGTGAACTAAATGTTCTTTTCCTTCTTACCATTCCCTCAGTGCTGTCCAGACACATGTCTGTCATGATACAGTCAATAAAAAGTTTGTCTTATTTAGAAATCTTCTCTGGTCAAGTTCTAAAGAATTACTCTAAGTCCTCCAGATTTCCCCTAATATATCTACCCAAATACCCAAGTGTTTTTTCATAATCTCTATTTTGTTTTTTAATAGGACTATTTATGGAGGTAAAAGTAAAAATAAGCAATATTTACAGAGTCTTGTATTTTATTTAAACAAAGCTGTGCCTCCTATTTCTCTAGAACAGTGGAGAAATAGAGTAGAAAACTCTTAGCAGAACTGAGGGATGTTTTTTAGCTGCTCTGTGTTTTCATTGGAAAGCATTCCAAAAATAATGAAGGCAATGCCCTTATAATCAAAACTCCAGAGTTTAGCATTCTTGCAGCTTTCAGAAGGTCCCATGATGGAAGATACATATTTACTCATTATCCTGATAATTATTTTGGCTGTGAGACAAAGAAAAAGCTAGGAATTTATTTTGGGCAGAGGATGGATGGGGAGGCAAGATGGTTAAGAAGTGAGGAAGTATTGAGAGAATATTTTAAGAAGGACAGTACTTAATGCTATGAAGTTCTGCCACACCTGAGATTTAGGTAAAATTTCTTGTAACAATTGATGAGCTGCTTTGAAGATAATTCTGTAACTTCGTTTACAGAATTTATGGAGATAGTTGGAGTCCCCACTGAAAATAAAGGAACTACTCACAGTTTCAGTACTTTATTAAAAAACAAAACAAAACCAACAAACAAAAAACAAACAACTCTTGAATCTCCCCCACAGAGTTGTTTCAAGATTGTTACAGATACTGTTTATAGGCATCTAGGTATCTAAAAATCTTAACACTTCAAAAATTGAAGGTATCACAACTGTCCAAGTGCCTCCTGTTTTGCCCCAAATCACTAACTAGTACATGTCAGAAATGTTACTCAACTTGGGATACAGTAGTGTACTTGCATTTTTGTTGGTTGGGAGAAGAAAAAGGATGAGGTACAGTGGTGTGGTCATGACGCTCACACAACGGAGTTCTGAGACCTGTGGGTGGGAGTGGCAGGGTTTATCACAGCGCTTTTCCACCCAGATTCCTCACTGCCCTGTTCCTTATCTTTCAAATGGCCTCTCCCTTTCTTCTGGTTTAGTGATTAAAAAATAATGTTCCATGTTTTCACGTCTAGAGATAAAAGAAATTTGTGGATGAGATGTGAAGTAGAGGTTAAGAATAGACACATCACACTATTAACAGTTGTTTATTGTGAAGGGAAACACTCTATAGGAAAGCATAACATGCAAGTGTGAAATTTGCAGAATAATACTCATGTACAACTTCCACATTGAAAGGTAAATTGGCATCATTTGATTTGAACCCTTATTAAATTAGAGAAAATATTTCTTTTCATTCCCTTGCAGTAGTGGAGCATCAACTGAGGGGCATGCATATGCTATGCAAGCACTCTACCACTGAGTTACATAACCAGCCTTTAAAAAATACCATAAATTTATTTATTTATTTATTTATTTTTGCATGGCTGAGGATTACTTCATAAGTTGTTTTTTTGTTTGTTTGTTTGTTTGTTTGTTGTTGTTGTTGTTGTTTTTTGAGACCAAGTCATTTATGTAGCCCAGGCTGGCCTTTAACTCACAGAAATCTTCCTGCTTCAGCTTTCCAAGTGCTAGGATGACAGAGCTGTGACACCACACTTGATCATGTGCTAAGGATTGACTCTAGGGTGTCACACATGTGAAGAAAGTGCTCTACCACTAAGTTGCACCCCAAGTCCCTTTTAAAATTTTATTTTGAGACAAGATCTCACTAGGTTGTTCAGGCTAACCTTGAATTTGTAATCCTCCTTAGGTTTTAGTTGCCTAAGTATGTGGGATTACAAGCATGCATCATGACTTCTAGCTTTTATTCTTTGAGAAAGAGTCAGAAAAACATAATTATCATACTCTTCTACTCAAAACCATGACTATCCTGTCATCCATATGCAGTATTATTTTTTATGCTCATGAAAATGTGGCTGAACAGATGAAGCTCATAGACTTGAGTATGTTTTAAGAGGCAAACACATTCAGAAGTCATCTTGAAAAAACATCTCAATTTGCAGACAAGAAAATGAAGTTCAAAAGGAGTTAGCCAATTTGCCTAAGATTAAAATGGTAAAAACATTCAGGATTAGGACAGGAATTTAAGCCTTCTGCTTCCTGAGACTTTGCTTCCTGCTGTAATTTACATACTACAATTTGAGAATCAGCCTTTTATAGTAATGGATCCTTAGAATGAATTAATTTGGAGTTGTGTTGGGCTAGAGACTTCCTGCACTAGCTTTTACCACCATTTACTCTTCAAACTCTGTGCATCTGTGCTTTCCACAGTTAGCAGTGCTGATAAATATAAACCAGATGTTAATCAAACTGTCTTGCTTGGCCTCAGTGCATAATCCCACATCACCACCTTCAAAGACTGCACCTCCGCCTCCAAGAGCATCTCAAACCATCAAATCAACCACCAAACGTTCACCCAAATCACCAAAAAAGAAGAAGACTAAGAAAGTTATAGAATCAGAGGAAATAACAGAAGGTAGGAAGATGGCAGATGCAATCACAGATTTCTTAGACAAAAGGTGTAGGTGAACTACCTGTATGAGTATTCTCAGTGGGTAATCTTGCGAATCATGAAAGGTTCATTACATTTTTGGTTTAGTTACCTTAAGTCAAAGTTTATGCTAAAGAATATCTCAAGTGTTTGTCTCTTTCTTTACTTACCAAATTCAGCATTGGGTCTACATGAAAGTCATCAGAAGAGATGGATCTTACTATAAAAAACAAAATCAAAATAATTCAAGAGTTTCTTTGCAGAGCAGTTGGATTCTGTGAGAAATTTTGGCAGATGTGGGAAGGTCAAGAGTGTATTATTGCTAGTGTGTGTGATAAACTCAGGTGCCTGGCTTTTAACTAACAAATTCAAAAGGCATTTGATCATATTATCAATAAAATAAAAACAGTACATGAGATATTTATAGATCAGTTCTCATCAATTCTTAATGTATTTGGAGTGGCATTTTTTTAAAAAAAACCACAGGTGGTGTGATCAAACTTTTTATTTGATTTATAGAACATTCTGTTTCTGAAAACCAAGAGTCTTCCTCCTCCTCTTCTTCTTCTTCTTCAAGTATTCGGAAAATCAAGTCTTCCAAAAATTCAGCTGCTAATAAAGAATTGCAGAAGAAACCCAAAGGTTTGAGCATTGATAAAGCTCAAAGACTATATCAATGCCACGTTAATAATTTTTAAAAGTAATGGGTGTTGGTAGAATGACTTGAGAGTATCACAATGTTTGAGGGTGGTGAATAACTTTATGAAACACATTTAGAAAGTACCAAAGGAATACCTTCCATAGGAAATAACTGCCAAGATGCTAAGAAGCCACTGTTGAAAGCAAAGGATAAGAAGATGCTGTAACAGGCTGGCAGGAGTGATTGTGTATGTTCTACTGCGGTTCCTGTCTACCTGATCATTTTGGTTTCTTCCTCTTCCACTATCTTCATTGGGTATTCATTTTTCCTTCCCCAGCTTTATTTATCACTTACATGGTGCTTTCAATGTTTTACAAATATTAATCCATTAAATTCTCATAAGCCTCCATGGAATTATTATGCATATTTCACAAAACTTTATTTCCCTAATAAATTATGACTGAATTTTTGAAGAATTCTATTTCCTAGATGGTTTGATTTCCTCTGAAGCAGACTCTCCAGCTGAAAAGTCAAATATTGACTCTTTTGTCATTCAAGAATATTATGTACAACAGAAATACATTCATCCGATAAATGGAATTTATCTGTGAAGTGCCTTTTGAGTTTTGTAGCTCAAGGAGGGGGAAGCTGTTATGGGAAATCTTGTTCAATAGTCCTTTTGCTGCCCTGGCATCTTAATGTGCTGTCATCCCTAGACTGTCAAGTTTAGCTGGGCAGAGGAAAGATAGCAGTTACTAGCTCTCAGGTAGCTGGTGTGGTGAAACTGTAAGATGTTGGTGCCAGCTTTCCAGGAAGAATGGGCAGCCTGGTGAGGAACAGAGAATGGAGAAAGTGAAGGGTGAAGAACATTAATATAAAAAGATGAATTAGTGCTATTGATCACTTTGGTGATTTCAAAGTTGCCACTGTCTACCATGTACAGTAGTAACTGTTTAGGGTTTTATTTGTGCATTTCATATTTTATCTCATTCAGCCCTGAGAGAGAGCTTGAGTATTAGTTTTATATTAAAATCAATGGACATATTAAAGGTTAGAAATTTACCTAGACATATACAACTAGCCAGTGATAAGATCTTTATGTTACTATTAAAGAAAAAGCTATTAAAAATAACAAAATGTGTTATGTTTTTCCTAGTAAAAGATAATAAGAAAAGAACTCCAAAAAAGGAACCTGCCCCAGAGTCACCAGTTGTCGATGAAACTGGAAGTGGACAGGACACTCCTGACACTGCTACCACCCAACGCAGTAAAGTAACCACATCTCCCAAGAGCACAACAGTAAAACCAACACCTCCTAAACCCAGTCCCCCATCTACTCCTGATACATCCAAGAAAACACCTTCATCAGCCAATGAAGAGACAACAGTTGAAACTAAAGAGTCTACTGAAACAAATAGTGCAAAAGAAAAGACGACTTCAGCCAAAGACACACGGAATTCAGAGAAAACATCTGCCAAAGATTCTGTACCCACACCTGAAGTTCCTGCCAAACCTACACCCAAAGCTGAAACTACAACCAAAGCTTCTGCTGTGACCACTCCCAAGAAGCCTACCCCCACAACACCTAAGGAAACAACTCCTACCACCTCCAAGGAAGCTGCACCCACTACCAAGAAGCAGGTACCCACTACCACCAAGGAACCAGTTCCTACCATACCTAAGAAGCCTACACCTACCACCCCCACAGAACCAGCTCCCACAACGCCTAAGCAGCCTGCACCTACCACCCCCACCGAACCAGCTCCCACCACCCCTCAGAAGCCTACACCTACCACCCCCACAGAACCAGCTCCCACCACCCCTAAGAAGCCTGTACCTATCACTACCAAGGAATCAGCTCCCATCACCCCTGAAGAGCCTATACCCACTACCACCAAAGAACCAGCTTCTACCACTCCCAAAGAACCTGCTCCTACCACCCCTAAGGAGCCTTTAACAACCACCACCACCACCACCACCACCAAGGAACCAGATCCCACCACTCCTAAGAAGCCTGCACCAACCACCACCAAGGAACCAGATCCCACCACTCCTAAGAAGCCTGCACCAACCACCACCAAGGAACCAGTCCCCATCACTCCTAAGGAGCCTGTACCCACCACCACCAAGAAACCAGATCCCACTATTCCCAAGGAGGCTGTCCCCACTACCCCCAAGGAACACACTACTACCACCCCAAAGGAACCATCTCCCACTATTCCCAAGGAGCTTGTAACCATCACCAAGGAGCCCATACCTACCACCACAAAGGAACCAGCTCCTATGCCCCCAAAGGAGGCTGCATCTACCACTCCCAAGGTACCAACTCCAACCACCCCTAAAGAGCCTGTACCTACTGCCACCAAAAAATCTACACCCACAACAACCAAAGAATCAGCTCCCACCACTTCCAAGGAATTTGTACCCACTACTCCCAAAAAGCCATCTCCCACCACACCTAAGGAGCCAGTCCCCACTACCCCTGAGGAGCCTGCTCCAACCACTCATAAGACACCAGCTCCAACTACCACCATGAAGCCTCCCACCACCCTGAAGACATCTGTTGAAGCAACTCCTGAGTTTTCTTTAGAACCCACACCAAAAGCTCTTGACAAAAGCCCCAAGGAACCTGCCTTACCAATGACCAAGACTACTGCAGTGACCAAGACTGAAATGACCACAACAGCTAAAGATAAGAAAACAGAAAAAGAAATACATCCTACACCCGAAATTACAACTGATGCACTTAAGAGTACAACAAAAGAGACAGGAACCATAGCAGAAGAAAAGACTGACTCGAAAGTAACAAGTACCACCGTGCAAGTAACATCTACAACACAAGACACTACATCCTTCAAAACTACTACTTTGAAAGCAACAACTTTTGCACCCAAAGTAACTACAACTGAAGAAACTATAAGCAAACCTGAAGAAACCAACTCTGGACCCAAAGATAAACCTACTAACTCTAAAGCAACAACTCCAAAGCCCCAGAAGCCAACCAAAGCACCCAAAAAGCCTTCTACCAAAAACCCAACCAAAGCACCCAAAAAGCCTATTTCTACTAAAAAGCCAAGCATACCTAAAGTGAGAAAACCAAAGACTACACCAACTCCCCCAAAGATGACACCAATGCCTGATTTAAACCCTACCTCTTCGGCAAAATTCATGATCCAAACTATCACTAGTCCTAATCAGACTCCAAATTCAAAAATAGTTGAAGGAAATCCAAAGAACGAAGATGCAGTTGGTACTGAAGGAGAAAAACCTCTCATGATTCTCAGGCCCCCTGTGTTAACTCCTATCATTATTCCAGGAATTGATCACTTCGTGAGACCACCCAATCAAGGGATTAGTATCAACTCCATGCTTTCAGGTAACATCAGTTACTTTCATTTTAAAACTGGTGTTAATATTTACCTATATTAACCATTTTAGTATCACTCTACTGAGATATATTATATAGAACACAACTTTGCTAATTTGTGAAGTTTTACAGCTTCCCTCTAAGGAAGCAGAGGAGTAAGCATAGTGTGCTTATATACAACTTTCAGACAACCAAGTAGTAATGTAGGGTTAGGAATTTAGTTTCACTGTAAGAAGTAGAGATGGCATATAGAATGTCAAAAAGTTGAGTTGGGAATCTACCCTTAAAATATAAGGCAAAGCAAAGTTTTATTTTATTACTCCTTTTTCCAAACCAAACAGCAAAGACTAAAAATATCATTTTAAACGTACAAAAAATGACTAATTTACATTGAGATCAAAACCACTTGGTCCATTCAGATTTCTTTTTATATACTATTTTTAAAAGTTATAGTCTTTAGGTAAAATGGAATTATTAAATATAACATCTTTTTCATCTCTTAAAATGTTAATGCTTCAAACTGTGCTCTTCAAGAGTTTAAGAAGATAAAAAGGCAAAAATCCTATGAAAGGATGTGAAAAGAACATTTTTCTTATTCTTTTCTCTATTTTTTGTTAACTTGTTTTAGATGAGACCAATTTATGCAATGGTAAGCCAGTAGATGGACTGACCACATTGCACAATGGGACACTGGTTGCATTTCGAGGTGAGCTACATATATATTTTGTTTTTTTCCTATTATCTTGCCCTGGTATTTATGAGACCCAAACTCATGGGAGATACCTAGTGTGGGTTGAACTCTCTGGCGGGGAACTTGACACACATATCTATCCTACAAAATGAGAATCTAAAGATTATTACTAAAACATTGGGCAAACAAAATTAGACACATTATAATAAAACAAAGATCTTGAACTGATACTACTTAGGTTTTATCCTTAATTGTTATGTGTTCAAGGGTGTTAACCTCAGAAAATGACAATGGCAGTTATTTCATGTTCATTCACTTCATTCTGCTAATCCAGTCTTAAAATATATATAATTTGAACTGAAATCGCACACAGTAGAGGCAAGAGATCTTAGTAGTCAATAAATTGTAATTCTTTAATTCTAAAAGACAGACAATGAAAATCAGAAAGAACTGATTTTCCTGTTATGTTAATAGTGAAAAGGTTTTTTCTAGAAGAGCTAGAATATGAAAACATTTGGTATGCTAAACTCTGTTCTTGGGAAGTATCTATTCAGAAATATTCAAATATTCTCTTCTGCATCTGACTGTATTTCCAGTCCCATCTTCCTTCCTGACATATGCAATCTGTTCTTTATAATAATCATTAAAAGGTTTTCATTTTGGTTTCTTTAGGAATGAGTTTCAGTACTCAGTTTGTAGGCTGACATACTCTTTAAATTTTAGGTCATTATTTCTGGATGCTAAATCCATTCAGCCCACCATCTCCAGCTCGAAGAATTACTGAAGTCTGGGGTATTCCTTCTCCCATTGATACTGTTTTTACTAGATGCAATTGTGAAGGAAAAACTTTCTTCTTTAAGGTAACAAAAATACTATTATGAGCGAAATACAAAAACAGTAATTGTAAATTATAACATAAATCACCCAATTTCTAATTCAGAAGTGCTTCCTATCTTCATGAATATTATTATCATCAAAACGGCTCTTATTTTGATATCATTAATGGCCTACTCAAACATTTAACTAAGTCAACACTTTCTCCCTATACGTAAGAATGATTTCTGACCCTTTTTCACCAAAGCTGTCAACATTATTTTCTCATTTCAATTTTCAGGATTCACAGTACTGGCGTTTCACCAATGATATAAAAGATCCAGGGTATCCCAAATTAATTGTTAAAGGATTTGGAGGATTATCGGGAAATATAGTGGCAGCTCTTCCAATAGCTAAATACAAGAACAGACCTGAATCTGTGTACTTTTTCAAGAGAGGTATGTGTTACATAATTGACAAAATTATGAAAAAATTTAAGAATTGATTTTTATTCAACATTTTCATTTATTACTGGGTCTACTGTCAAAACGTATCTTTTACGACTGGAATTATTTCATGGAAAACTGAACATAGTTAAAAAAGTAGTTAAGTCTTTTGACATGCGTTATCACTACACCTGGTTAAAGCCTTGATATAAAGAGTCAAATCACTTACTTTCGGTTAAGTATGTGACTATGCAATTTGTTGGATATATTCTCATGGTTAGCGGTTGTTTTCATAATACTCTACATACAGCCATCAATAATATCTGCTTATTTTTTAAAAAAATTCTAGTAACTTCCTTCAGGTTGTAAAAGGTTTTTCCAAATTTTCTAGGTGAATTAATACAAAATTTTCTATTCTGTGTGATTTTCTAATATATAACAGGTGGCAATATTCAGCAATATATTTATAAACAGGAGCCCATCAAAAAGTGCACTGGAAGAAGGCCTGCTATAAATTATTCAGTGTATGGAGACACAGCACAAGTTAGGAGACGTCGTTTTGAACGGGCAGTAGGACCTTTTCAAACACACACCATCAGAATTCACTATACTCCTGCCAGAGTTGCTTATCAAGACAAAGGTAACATTTGAACTGCATTAAAAATTCCTACACATGAAGCAGATGTGATATTTTCTCATAAAGGCTTATAAATACTGACCAAATAGCCTAGTAAACTTATTGATGCAAAACATATCAATTTGCCTTAGTGAATAACCAAAGATCAAATCTTTTTCTTTGTGGGTAAGGGAAGCATTTAACTTTGTTAATAAATACTATCTATCAAGTACCTCTTATGAAAAGTGAAGTATAACAAATCCAAAACCCTCAGAACAGTCCTAAAAGGTAGGTATAGAGCCACATCAGAAGGCAAATACTGAGGCACAGAAATGAACTCACCTAAGTAATGGAGCTATTCAGTGAACAAACTGAGATTAAAATCCAGGCTTGTCTAGCTCATTCTAAGATTTTAAATTGCCTTTTAATCTGATAGCTTTTATTAAAAATGTCATCTACAGGTTTCCTCCATAATGAAATTAAAGTGAGTACAATGTGGAGAGGATTTCCGGATGTGGTTACCTCAGCCGTGACACTGCCCAATGTTAGAAAGCCTGATGGCTATGACTACTATGCCTTTTCTAATGGTAAGTTGCTAAGTAAAATCATAATTGCTTCCTGAATTGACCTCATTTGTGAAAGTATGAATATAATCAAAGCAAAAATGCCAAGTACACAATGGTAACTACAGATAGTGAGATCAACTATAATACTTATATTAATTGCTGTGAAGGAGTTTTTTGCTTTAATTTCAATTAAATAGGAGAGGATTGCAATTCGATCTTTCATAACATTATGATAAAACATAAATACTCGAGTAAAACTGTTATTGAAAACAGTATTTTATGTCTATCACTTGAGTCATTTAACAGATGCCATTTGCATCTTTATATAGCTCACAAGAGCAGTAAGACATTAAATTATACTAGCCAGGATACTTTTCTATGACAAGCCCAGAAATCTAATTTATTCTATGATATTACAGTATGTGTGACACCAGAATGTATTTTTCAAAATGGACAAATCCTAAATGAATTATTTTCAGAATAGTTTGGTTATTCCAAAATGCTTACTTCAAAAGAGTTGAGTCTAATTTTACTTAAAGATGTTGAAAGGTGAATCCATCAAGACAATTATTTTTGTCAGAAAGTTCAAACATTTCTGCTATAAATATGCTAAACTGTCTTTGAGTATATTAATCAACTCAAATTGTTTTTGAGTTTTGAGTTTTGCTTACTTTTAATTACAAAATGATTTCTCTTCTTTTTAGATCAATACTATAACATCGATGTGCCTAGTAGAACAGCAAGAGCAATTACTACTCGTTCTGGACAGACTCTCCCCCAAGCCTGGTACAACTGTCCTTAAACTGATGAACAAAGAAGAGTCAACTAATGAAAACAAAGCAAAGTTGATAAATTTTGACATTGAAATACATTTTATTAATAAAGAATGTTGTGATGAACATATCAATTTAAATACAAAAATGTTTTTCAACTTGATAATCATTACACTAAAACAGATCTGACAATCTTATTCACAGCTATCATAGTTTACAGGTCATTTAATTAATATTTCCTCTGTTTATCCCTCCTCTTCCTCCCACTGCATGGCTTATACCTGTAAGAGACCAAAAGGAAGAATGATTTGCAATATGGAATATCTGAACATAATGGATATAAAACTGTTACTTTTTCTATATGCCCAATGGAAATCATTACAACAGCTTTACTAATATTTTTATGATATGAATATAATCTAAGTGACATTCGAAAACCTGGAAATGTT
This sequence comes from Dasyprocta punctata, assembly GCA_004363535.1. Classification (NCBI taxonomy): domain Eukaryota; kingdom Metazoa; phylum Chordata; class Mammalia; order Rodentia; family Dasyproctidae; genus Dasyprocta; species Dasyprocta punctata. The sequence continues at coordinate 27,567 of RJWM01001140.1, forward strand.
AAAATTTTACATTTTTGACTAGTATAACAAAGTCACAAAGCTTTAATCTGTTATATAAAAAGCATTTAACAATAAATAACAATGAACATACAGCACTGCATTTTAGATTTTTCAAATCTTTTGATTTAAGAAAGAAATCAAAGAATAAGCTTGTACTCATTATCCACCTATAGAATATAGATTAGTCTATAAGAAGCTTCCTGGATCAGTAAATATCAAATGTTCAGTATATAATATTTAATTAGTACTTGGTACATTTGAAAAAAAAAATTGGAAGCTTTATGATTAAAGAACTTGTTCCACTTATTATTCCACATTCTACTATAGCATCAATAAGTCAGAAATTTACCTCTCTGTCTGTTAAACTGACGACTACGAACACCTTGTCTCAGTGCTGTCTGAAGTCTCACGCGTCTAAAAGGCTTTGGCTGACTACTGCTGGTATCTAAGAAAAACATTAAGATACAAGAAAAACACATTAAAAACAAAACAGAAAACAAGGAAGCAGTTACAATGGCAGAATTAATTACTACATAAAGGAGGCATGGACAAAGATGCGTTCATTTGCTTTCAATATTCAAGTTTGCTTTTTAACAGTGAAGAATATTTAACAAATAAAAAAGGGTAAGAATCTATTTGAAAAAAATGGTTTGCCTTTTAAAATTTATTCACCCAACCATCACATCTGACACTTCATTTTCAGATACTTCAAATCAAATTAGCAAATCCTACCAGCTCAAATTTAAATATGTATCCTAAATCTGAGTACTCTTCTTATGCCTATCATCCTCTCCACACCATCATCAGCTTTATCCTAAATTACTGTAATAACACATTCTCCTTGTTTTTGCCCATTACTCGTTTTCAGTCTCTTCCATATATCATAACCAAATTGACAACCAGATCACATTATTGTTCTGTGTGGAATCTTTTAATAGTTTTCTATATCCATAAAACCCAGGCAATCACAAAGTTACACTGGATGTAGCCCCCGCTCCTTATCATAATGTCCTGCTAGTCTTTGTCATCGTTCTGTTCCAGCAGTGTTACTGGCCTCCTTGCTGATTCTGAAAACACCTGATACTGTCTGCCTTATGGACTCTGAATTAGTGAATTCCTTTGACCCAGAATACTCTTCTTCCAAAGAACTGTACACTTTTTTTTTTTTTTTTTTTTTTTTTTGCAGCACCAGGGCTCAAACTCACAACCTTAAGTGCCAGACAGGCACTTAAGCCACTGAGCCAAACTCCCAACCCTAGTTTTTTGAGGCAGGGTCACACTATGTAGCTCAGATTGGCTTTGTGCTCGTGTTGTAGCCCAAGCCGGCCTCGAACTCACAATGCTCCTCCTACTTCAGTCTCCCAAGTGCTGGGATTAAAGGCATGCACCACCACACACGGCTGAACTGTACAGTCTTGATCCCTTCCTCCTTAAAGTCTTTACTTAAGTGTCACTTTCCTAATGATACTTTTTGTGAGACGGCCCAGTAATGGTAGAAATTTAAACACTTGCTGACTAAATAAACAACTATCCAGATGAGGAGACATTGTGTTTTGCATTATCAGATTAAAAGGCATCTTACTTGTTCACCAGGAACAACAATCACTGTTTTCTCATGCAAGCTCTAGTCATATGTGTCAATTCCCCTAATGATGAAAGATAATTGTTTTTTGGTACCAGGAATCAAACTCACGACCTTGCGCTTGCCAAGTAGGCCCTGTACTGCCGAGCTGTATCCCCAGCCCTGGTGAAAGATAATTCTTCTAGAACATCAGAATATAACTAGTGATGAAGAACTTAAGAAGTAGTAGTTGTATTATTAATAATTATAGCTACAACATTTTACCTCTGTGTATGAAACAGTGAGTTCAATAATTTACACATAAGATTTCTAATTCTGATTATAACATTACATATATCTATACTTCATGATAAAATATACAGAGATTGAAAGTTAATGAGTGTCAAAAGGTGATAAGAACTGCCTGGCAGGCACAAGATTGTGAGTTTAATCCCTGGTACCAAAGAAAGTGATAAGAAATCTAAACCAAGAGATGTTGGCCCACAGGCTGATGTGTCATAAAAAGCAACTATGAAGTATAGGAAGAGATCTTGGGACAGCTAAGTTCTATAACCATAAAATGTAATAACTAAGTTGGCTTGTCACAAAATCTGAAGCTTCCATGGCAGTTTCAGATTTTTTCTGTAATAAACAATTAAAAATGAGAATAGTCAGATTGGAGTACTGTACTTCAATGATAAGGGTCATTCCCTGCTTTAAAAATCTGAGACAAATAAACTAGCACACTTTATTACTTAAGGTAGAATCTCTGGAGTCAAACTTTCTGAATTTCCTTCTTGGCTTTTCCATTACTTAATACCTATGTGACCTTGAGAAGTTATTTACTCTTTCTTTGCCTCAGCTTTCCTCTCTCCTTCCATCCTTCCCTTTCTTCCTTTTATAGTACTGAGGATTGCACAGAGTCTTCATGCTGAGTTACACACTCAGTCCTTTTATATTTTGGGACATGGACTCATTAAGTTGTTAAACTGTTTAAACTGGGCTTGAACTTTCAATCCTCCTGCCTCAGTCTCCCAAAGTGCTGCGATTTTATGTGTGTATCACCATGCCCACTGGGTTATTCTGAGAATCAAAACAGTTAATATGAGGGGCAATCAGGAGCTATGACAAACTTTTAAAATAAGAAAAAAAAATTATTACAGCAAAAGCTATTGCCAAGTGATGGGAAAAGTGTGTTCAAAGCAAGGGATTGTATTCTGAGGGAGAATAATGGCAATGTGTCTTTTATTGCAATAGATTTTTAAAATTTAAATACTCATTTTTACTCACACTTCACTGATCAACTGTTTGGGCAGTTTCTGTCAAATAAAAATATTACAGTGTGTCATCTGCCTTATTTACTGGATCTGACAACATGTAACTTCTGGGCTCTTCCCAGAGTCAAAGTGACCATGAAAGGTAAACATTCTTAACTGATTCAAGGCATGAAAGAGGTACAACAGAACAACTAAAAGACATTCATGAAAAGAAGACCTCTAGAACTGCTTCAGAAAGTGGTAAGAATGATGGGATAAAAGTATTTGCAGTAAGGGAAATACTTTGGGGGGGAATTAATAACAATATCCTTATACTATAAAAAAATTCTTAAACATTTCAACATTCACCTTATATTTTAATTATACCTCATATATGTAAAGAGCTTAGGATATTGCCGAAAATACTGAGTACTCAATAAATGTTCATTGTTACTGTCTTTAACAATTCCACAGAAGAAATTTTATTATAGGCAACAAATAACATCCTTTTTCAAAGTTAACTTTGAGCATCTGAAAAACTGAACTCTGAAACTTTAGTAAGCTTCAGGTATTTTTAAAGCAGCAGGGTCTCCACCACCAAGCTTCTATATCAATCTCATGGAGAACTGTAATACATAGGGGTCAAATAAAACTGAAGATGTTCTGGATCAAATAAATAGAGGCAGGAAGCCTGGAACACCACTCTAGCTTCCTTGCTTTCCAGTACAGCTATCCCCTAACAAATCGTGCTGAACCTCTAAGAGACCCAAGAGCTCCATAGAATGCATGTTGACAACTATTAATCTAGAAGAAAGAAGAGTGAACTATTCTTTCAGAATGGATCTGTGTCTGTGTTTCTGATTATCAATGACAGAATAGTCCTATAATAAAGTTTATGTAAAAATAAATCAGGTTTCCTTTAATAATAAAATCTCCCCCTTAGGCCGGGCATGGTGGTGCACACCTTTAATCCCAGCAAAATTGAGGAGGCTGAGGCAAAATTATTGTGTATTTGAGACCAGCCTGGGCTACAAAGTGAGTTCAAGGCCAGCCTGAACTGCATAGTGAGACCTTGTTTCAAAAAATAGGGCTGGAGATTTAGCTCAGTGGTGTAAGTGCCTGCCCGGCAGGCGTGAAGTTGTGAGTTCGATCCCCAGTACCAAAAAATAAATAAATAAAATAAAATAAAATCTCTCCTTTAAGTAATGAAATTTAAAATTCAGAAAATAGGAATTATTGATGTACTGTTAATAAAAGTGTCTTTGCAAACAAGTTTGATGTATGTAAGTCGTGCTGTAGCAAGAACTTACCTACAGAAGAGCTGGAAGGAGGATCCTGGCTGGTAGAGGGGAGATCTGACTCATCAGATGCTTGAACAGGTTCTTCTTCCTGCTGGCTATCAATTTCTAGGCCCGCTTCTGAACTAATACTGCAAAGGAAACAAAAATTTACTAAGAAAAAAAAAAAACAAAAAACGATTTTAAAATATATCTTAAATGCTCCTAAATTCTTTTTGATACACAGTAGTTTATCACGTAACCAGAGTTTTCCTTTAAACTAAAATTCATACACTCTAATTTTAGCAACTGTTTTTGAAAGAGACAAGAAAATAAAAAGAGTTCAAATTGTTTTTTCCTCATTCTTTTTCTCACTAACAAATGTTCCACTTTTTGTTTCTGTTTTTCTTCTTTTCCTCTTTATCTTTTTTCCTTCTGACAAAGGTATTCACATCCTTGACATTCATGGGAAATAGTACTTAGATTATGGTAAATCCCAAAACAACTTTTTAGGAAAGCAAAGTACCAAAAGAATTCACGCTAGTTGTAACTATTAATACTACACTGGTAACTTATGATGGGCTCCAGGTTGGGTAAGACAGGCTAACGGTATGTAAAATTCCTGGATCAGTGGCTACAGCCCCACTTTTCTCCCATTCAGGAAGCAACTGAGAGAGACAGTACAAGAATAACCTGAATGTGCTCCAATTTGTTTGTTAACATCTGCAGGCACTAACCTAGTTATAAGTAACAATTTACCTGAGGGATGTTTTTGAGGACTGTGTGCTAAATTTGAGAAGTGTTGGTGAAATGTAAAGTGTATGGCACTGAAATTAGGGTTTCCAATTTTAGTCTGAGCCAGTAGCTTAAGCAAGTTACTGTGTTTTAACATGTCAGTCTTTTGCTCTAGTTGCAAAAATAAATTGGTTTTATTATTTGTAGAGTGGACAGTACTTTGCAGGATTACTATCTGGGTTAGAAATCACATAAATAAAGTGGCTTGAATACATGATATGGAAGTAATGGCAAGAATTATTCTTCCCCAAATTAAGTAGTACTGTGCTAGAAAATAACTATAGCCCTGCTTTTTACCTTATGGACTACAGATAACCTATATGAAATGTTGCTAAATAAAGTCCTTGAACTTGAACCTAGGAAATCTGGGTTCTATTTCTAGCTATGTGTTAGCAGTTCAAATTTTTCATTTTATAAAAAATTAGGTTCCAGTTTGAAAGTTAACTTCAAGATCATTATCCAATTCTTCTTTTCATTAAATTACTCCACTTCCTTTGAATTAAGATATATTTGTCATAAGATACTACTTGGTTTGTTAAATTTTCTTTATAAACAATATGTCAGAAAGTGGAGTCATGTCTTGAAAACTACTACGTCATCTCTGATTTTTATGAATTATTTCAGAAACAAAATCTAAATGCCCAGAAATAAAGTGATGATTACTTGAAAGCCCACTACTAAATGGAAAATGAGTCATTTCCTAATATTCCTAATTTTCACAAAAAGACTTCTTCCTTTGGGAGAAGTTCAGGCAGTTACATTAATGGAAGGACACCGTAGTTTTAAAGAAATATTTTATTCTAGAATATACATGCAATTTTCAGAGAAATGATGGTTTTTAAAATCATCTTCTTTAAGTCTCCAAGTTGTAAAATGCACTACACTATGTGCACAACAGCCTTTCAAAAGTACATGACCTGCTTTATTATTTTAGTAGGATATTATTGAAAATAGTTCAACAAGCTGATTTCTGGTTAAAAGAAAACAAATGTAAAACTATAGTGACTCTATAGAAAGAAAAAGCTATAAAATAAAATTTTACCCTTCAGATTCTGCCTCAACAAATACTTCATCTCCGTCATCACCTGCTGCCGTTTCATTTGTTGTGGACAAAGTGCCAGTGGACGTCGTGACCATTGGAACAGACTGAGAAGCATGCTCTGATGTGTCAGAGGTGGTGCTCTCCGTAAATACAGTCACTTTAGAAAGAAAGGAAAACCTTAACTTGTGGTCTATTAAATTATTAGAATATATTTCACAGGTTTCCATGTAAACAATAAAACACAAAATTTACCTGTTTTTAACACCTACCTGGGGCTGCTACTTGTAGAGGAGTAGTAGGAACACTTCGGCCACCAGACTCTTCTTCATGAGCTAGGAAGAGGGGCGTTTCATACATTCCTAAACCTAAAAACAATTCAGAGTATTAATGCATGCCTGGAAACCTAAAATTGTCATTAAGCCAAGTATCTGAAAGAAAAAAGTAATTAGCAGAGATTCACAACTTTGGTGAAGCCCACAATATAATTATTTCACCAATGACTGAGCTCTTAAAAGTTTAAATACAATTTACACACATCCTTTAAAGATATCCTTAAACAAACAGCTATAATGTTCTTCCTAGTTTAATTCTTAACAGTTTCAAACAAATTAATATTCATTGACTATCCAACTATGAAAAAGCACTATATTAGAATGTATTCTTCACCCAAACTGCAAAGTATTTAATATCCTTTCTGCTAATGGAATTTCCCCTAATGTTACAAAGTTTGCCAAGTCACGCCTACATCTGACTCCCAAGTGTAGAAAACTATCCTAACACACAAAGCCAAATAAAAATTCAAATTAGCCACATATAGTATATACCTATAATCCTAGCACTCAGGAGACTGAGGCAAGAGGATCACTGTGAGTTTGAAGCCAGCCTGGGCTACAAAGTGAGTTCAAGGCCAGTGTAAACTTCACAGTGACACCTTGTTTCAAAAAACCCCCAGAAAAGCAAAAAACGAAACAAAAAATACAAAAAATCAAATTAGATGATGTGAACTCACAATTTCACATAGCAGAGTTCTGCTGAGTTAGAGCTAACATCCTAAAATACCAGGGAACAGATTACAATTTGTGATTTTTATAAGGGCTGTAGATTAATCTTTCGTTGGGCTTATTTTACATGCACCGTAGTGTATCCCATATTCACTTACAAAACACTAGATAGTTCCCCAGAAACATAGTGGGTTATATGGACTCTCACTGTGGAGTAACACAGTTCGCAAGTAGGTAACTGATTACCTCTACTACACAATTTTGGGTCATTTTACTTCACATTTTTAAAACTTTATCTTCTAAAAATTATTTTAATGGAAAAAAAATCTCTTTGCACATTTAGGAATGATATAAGTATCAAAACATAAACAGATAGCAAGTTGTAGTCCTTTGGATAACTTTAAAATGGCTGCTAGTATCCATATATATTTATTAATTCAGCATATATTACTGAATACTTACTACAGAACACAAATGTAATAGTCCTCTGCTAAAATAAACTGGAACTTTGTTGGAAAGACAGTATTTATATGAGATGCAAGGTTTAGTAAGTAGTAAAAGTACATAACTTTTTATGTAAATTACAATGGAGTTTTACAGATCTTTTTTTTGGTACCTGGTATTGAACTCATGACCTCACATTTGCCAGGCAGGCTCTTGAGACCCTGAGCTAAATTCCTGACTCTTACATAACAACTTCTAAAATATCTATACTTACTTTATTTAAAAAAAAAATCACATCACAATGTTTTATCAATGAATACAAACAAATCTAGGAAATCTCAGGGTCTATTTAACTATTTACCTCCTTGAGAAGCAAGCTGACCAAGATCAGAGTGACTGGAACTTGTTTGTGGCATATCTTCGGGTGGCCCAAATCGGAATCGAGGGACACCGGCAACCTGTGGGGAACTAAATGTACAAAAATTAATTGCAGGTTAAATTTAGTTACCTGTTTAAATTAGCACAGTCTAAAAAATATAGGAAGAAGGAAGAATGAGCATCAGAAAGCTAAGAAGAAAACAGACTGAAAATAATATCAATGAAGAGATTTTTACTCATAAAAATATTTTTAACAGTATCAACTGTCAATAAATTTAATAATAATATGAATAACCTGTCATCTGTTTAACTTGCAGTGCTCCTGGACTATGCATATTTTTGAATTCCTTAGATACCTCCACATAGATACACTGAAGGCAACAGAAAACAGAAAACAACAGAAAACATACAAACATTCGACAGAAACATACAAAAACTTAAAATGAAGTCATGAGACAAAGATTTATCTCTGCTTTCACTATTCAGTATAGAAAAAAATCAAGTTGCCAGTCTGGCCCAGTAAGAGTTCACAAGACTCACAAGATTTAGAATAATTCTAGTATTAACGGAGGTAGAAATCTGCTTTCCCTCTTATTCTAATAACACTATGATTTATCTTTCTGCTCATAATTCAGGAATTAAAACTCAGAATTATTTCCTTTACCCACTTCTTATCCTATCTCTCTTTAGATAACCAGCTATTCATGTTTATGGATTGTATTTCTATACTTTTTATTTCTATACTTTTTTTTCCCCCAATACTATTTGCTCTAATTTAAAGTCCTCCCTCAGGTAGATTTTTAAACTTATTTTAACTAACCCCCTTTTCTTACAAAAGAACTTTGAACTGTTCTGAGGCATGCCTCAAATTTCTTATCTTGAATAGCTCTTCACTAGCTAAAAAGTAAAATTTCAAGTTTCTTCACAAAAGGTTTATGTGTTGAAATGTGGTCCTCGTATAAGGAAGTCGGAGGTGGTGGGAGGTGTAAGAGTTGGAGCTTAGTGGGAGGGAGGTCTCTGGGGGTCCTACCCTAGAGATTAAGGAAGCTCTCATGTGACCTTGATTTGTTAGAAATTGTTACAGATTGTAGGTTTGGTCATACCCCAGCCAGTCATTTTGGCTTTTTGTAAAGGGCTTTGATCTCTCATTACCACAAAGACTCCCACCACTCTGATGCCAACTACCACAAGGTCCTTCCAAAGCTGAGCTGATGGAAGTGCCATGCCCTTGAACTTCCTGAGCTATAAGCTAAACTTATTTTCTTTATAAATTGCCTGCTCTTAGGTATTTCATTATACTAACAGAATAAACATAACCAAACTACACCTTAGTATTTGAAATTAAAAAAGCTAAAGTTGAATTTATTTTTTTCTATAAAAAGAGAAAGCCATGTTGTTCAGGTACATTTGCTCCAAGAGGACTGCTATATTTATGTAACATTTTTAGGAAACAGAATTAAAGGACAGGGGATTTTTTGAGGCTTAAGAGTTTGACATCTGTAGAAGAAGCATGTTTACTTGGGTGAGAAGGCTGTCCACTGGTTGATATTCAGCAGTGTGTTAACTGGAACAGGTCTTTTTCTAAACACTGACTTTCTGAGGGGAGGAGCTGACAGTGACTGGCTGGCTTGCAAAAGTGTGTTAGCTGAAATAAATTGTTGTTAATTGCTTAAGAGTTTAAAATTGGTTCTGTCATGTGTTGTATCGATAAAATGGTCAACTTTGTCCAAGTTTGTGGAAACTTTTTAATTCTGATTTTCAAGGACTGCATATCCTTTTATGAAACAAATATCTCAGCCACAATTACACATGCACAGTTTCAAAGAGAAAGCCCTTTAATTGTTTAAGAGGACAGATATAGCATACAGTGAACACAGTACATTCTAGAGTCTGATTAATTTTAAATGATTACTTCCTGTCTCTCTCACCTGTGGCAAATTAGTTAAATCTTTGTGCTTCAATATTTTTATTTGTAAAATGACAACAATAATATCATCTATGCTTAAAGTTATTAGGATTAATCAAATCAATGATTGGAAATACTAAATGTTAGCAATTAAGATTCAATTCAATACAGTCCTTTAACTCTTCAGATTTTTTTCCTAAAACTGGATTACTTCTTCACTTGGATTAAAACCTATTACTTATGATTCAATCCTTCTAAACTGTCTAGCTTATTGTTAGCTGTGCATATGCTTAGTTTTCACAATAATGCTACCCATTAGCATCTCTGTAACTAAGTGTCTCCATCAATCCTAATACAGCATTTATTCCATGTCAGATACTTTAAAATGCAAACCTAAACCAATTCATGTAATTCCTACAGCTTGTTAAACAGAAAGTATTCTATTATTTCTATTTTTTAAAATGAGGCTGCCCATGAAGAGAATATTAAGACATTTTCTATTGCTTGGAAGCAGTGAATTTTCAAAGACAAGTAGCAGTCTGGGTGGAGACCATGTTCCTAACCACTGTTATCTTTAAATTTAAAATTCATGCTAGAAGCAGCCATATTTCATTCACCTATATGTAATTCTTCCAACACTACATTCTCAACTCTCCTATTTCAAGTGATTCAGATACAAATGAGATGGTCTTACAAATAAATCAAACAAATTAACAGAGAACTAAGGAGAATTTGAGTAGTGAAAAATATTTTTTTTCATTAACTTACTGAATTGCTTCAGCAAATCCATCTGTACGATGTGGCACCACAAGAGTTGGGGTACTTGGAACTGTTCTGTCTTCATCATCAAAAAAATGCTGCTGCTGAAACAAAGACAGAAAAGAGGACGTAACAGTCACAACAGAATGGATACAGATTATACATATTTGCTAAACAAGTGAATCATTTTTACATGATGAGTAAGTATTTACCATGCCACCTATTCCTGGAGTCAACTGAAGCCCACGTCCTACAGACTGCCTCCGGGTCATCTGAATTCTCTGATTTAAAAAAAACAGTAACATTTATTTTAAGAAACTAGGCAATGTAATAAATACCAAACAGTAACTGTACTGCCATTAGAGTAACTATATTGTTAGCAAATACGTAATCAAGGTATTTTCTCAAGAAAAACTGCCACTACTGTTGTACTAAAGCAATCAGGGACAGCCCAGCATGGTAATATATGCTTATGGAGCCAGATACTTGTGTAGCTGAGACGGGAAGATCACAAGTTAACAGTCAGTCTGAGCAACTCAGTGAGACCTTATCTTAAAACTTATGATAAAAATGAAAAGGGCTGGGATGTGGCTCAGCACTGCTGCAACACACTTTACTTACATTAATAAATATAATTTTTTATTAACCAAGCGATACAATATTAACCAACATTCAAATGAAAACTAATCTATGACACTATTTATATGAAATTAATTCAGTTTTCATCTCCTAAACTGCAAATGTTAACAAGTATGCTTTTGGATCTTAAAGCTAAACTATTTTTTTGGAATTCAAACAACACTACTGACTTAAAAATTGCTTCCCAGTTATCATAACTCTAAAATGATAAGTTTGAACATATTTTGCAGCATTTTTACATGAAACTTTAATTATTTTCACATGATGTAGTTACCTTTATCAGTTGCTATTTTAACAGAATCTATGACAGTCTTCAACACACTATGAACAGGCTAAAAATTCAAGCTAGATTAATATAATCTTTGTAGTTGTTCTGCTGTATTCTACATAAGCTTCTGATAGAGCTATCTATGCCAACTACATGTTAAATGTGAAGAGTAAAATCTGTTAATTTTAAAAGCAGAAATGTGATTACAAATCAGAAAAAAATGTTACGTGAAACAGAAATTGTTTTAAAAATATGTGACTTTAAAAACCTTCAAAAAAATATGAAACCTTCAAAAGTTAATGGTTGTAAGCTACTAAATTAAAATCCTAGAAAATTCTAAACCTGTATAAAAAGATTTTATTTGCTACAACTGTAATCACTGCAGTTTATATACAACTTTTATCAAGACTTGTCTTTCTAAATTTTGATCCATTTATGAAGACAAAAGTAAACTACCATTGTATTTCAAGAATGAAGAATCAGGTATTTGTTAAACAAATCTTATACAAATGTGCCAGAACACTGAAAGCTTATTTCTTAAAAATAATAAAAAGTCTATTAAAAAGGGAGAAAAGGCAAAGATTTTTAGAAGTTCAATTTTCAGAGTAACCAGTTCTATGAACACCTGAACTGGGGGTCCCAACTCTTGAGGTGGAGCATGAATGGTCAGGCGTGGGGGAAGCGGATGTGGTGGGCGTCTAGGGGACTGAGGTGCTCGAGGGGTCTGTCTTTCAGAGGCCGATGATGGCTGCTGTTCTCTAGAAATCTCCTGAGAAAAGGATGACTCTGCAGCACTTGTATTTCCTTCACCTGAAGGAAAAGAGGAGTTTATTGTGACCTATTAAATTTCACAAAATAACCTCGACAAAAACAATCCCTACAAGTGCAAGTCTTACCACTAGGAATGTTCTCCTCACTAATATTTCCAGAAATAAAATATAAAGTGTGGTAGAAAAAAAAATGCATAGCAGTCGTTAACTTCTTTGACTCTATTTTTTCATTGGTTAATACAGCAACTTTACTGTACAAGTATGGTTTTTCTTTTTTTTCATTTTTATTTATTTTTTTTCAAGTATGGTTTTTCATAAGACTTCAAATGTAATGGACAAAGTATTTAGCCCAACACATAATAAAGCATGCATTTAATAAATTATGGCTTTAATTTTTCCAGTATGAAAAAAAAGACATCATTTAATTTAGCAGCTTATAAAACTAAAATGTAAAATAATTATTGCTCTAACATTTGGAATCTTTGTAACCTTCTGTAAGCTACATCTCTGTGATTCAGATTCTTCTCTGGTAATTTAGTAAATTTATTGAACTATCAAGACAAGTTAAAGTGCTCAGAAAAACATTAACTTTGGCAATGTATCAAAGCCGTCTAATACCTTAATTTTACCCAAACTACTAGGCCTATTTTTATTTGAATACCAAAAACAAACTAAAGCAAAACAAAAGAGAAGGAAAAAATCTTGCAGAAATATTTGATGAGAATCTACTATGTGGTCTTGTATCAGGGAAAAATAACTACGATCATCTGCTCTCAGAAGACTTAACCTTTTGTGATAGTACCTAAAAAGGTAAAAAGATTTCTGTCTATACCCCACTTACATATATAATGATACAATGAAAATATTTAATCTGTAAAATGTTTATGAAGAACACTACTGTTTATTATCTCTCTTAACATTCACTAGCTTCTCTCTTAAAAAAATCTGAAATTGAAAACATACTTTGCCCTTTACGTTAACTGAATAAGCATATGCTTTTCCTTTTTTAAATATCCACATCTACGGAGAAGCCCGTGTACATTTTCCTATTAAGCCTAAATATACAAGGTTTTACTATATTAGTAAACTATTGTTAGTTTACTATATTTAGTTTACTATATTAATTACTATATTACCATGTTACTGTTTTGTCTCAGTATCATTACCTATAAAACCAGGAATATTATACCAGATCATTACTAATTCTTTTAAAACACGTCTTAAAACAATGCTACTAAAATTAAATTATTCTATAATTTCCATAATCCCTTAATGCTGTAAGTTTCCAGTGATCTCTAGGACTCATTCTTTCAAAGATTAGATTTACCAAAAGCCATGCTATATTATTAAAAAATCTTTTATCTATTGGTTGTTTGGAAGACAACACTGCAAATTTCCATACACACAACTCTTAAAGCACAGTTTGATTAGACTGACCTCTTCTGGTTGTTAACCGCTGTTACAAGTCCCTGATTTAGGTTTTCTAGTTAGTAAGAGCAGCAGCAGCAACATAGCATGCATTTCAAGATGTCTGCATTTTACAGCAGTCTGATGACGTATAAGGAATAGTATAGTGATGGCATGTAATAGTTATATAGAATACTTTATAAAAGTATAATAGTGACAAAGCAGGAATATTAATTCTTTGCTTCCCAATTTACTCAACTTTATTACATAAATAACAAAGTATAATTTTAGTTTAGAGACTAATGCCAGAAATATTTAATTTAAAAAGACATAAAAACCTCACCACTGTTTTGAGAATCAGCAGCTCTTTGACTACTTTCACCTCCACCCATACTTTCTTCTGTTTCAGTACCAGGGTCAGTCCCATCACCACCCTAGAACCAAAAATGCAATGACTTCAGACACAAACAAATATCTTTAAAAAAATAACCATATCAAACTATAGTAAAAAGAAAAAAAAAGTTAGAAGAATAAAATGTTTTGGTGCCTTGATAGTAAGAGGTCTTTTTATATTGTGGGAACATAAGTTTTCTCAGCAAGTTCTTAAAATGGTCCAAATCCTAACTAGGTACCTCAGCATCGTCAGCCTCGTATCCATCATTGCCATCTGCACTACCAGTTCCTTCATTACTATCTTCACCTTCATCTCCCATCCCTGTGTCATCTTCATCATCATCATCATCATCTTCATCTTCTTCATAATCCTAGTGTAAAAATCCACAAGCACAAAGGTATAAAATATAGCTCACATGTTTTCCACATCTTGATACCACATTTAAGAAACAATTTTAAGTGATCCCATCACTGATTGGGATACAGAAGTTATCCTAAGAGTTGCATGGGATTAGTTTGGTGGTACACCAAATAGCACAACTGTGATGATGGAATCAGTAAAATAATGATGAGTCCTGATTTCTACCATTTGCATGAGATTGCTTAGAACTTCTAAGCCACAGTGTCATGAGGTTCACTTCATTTTTTTGAAGCACTAGGCACTGAATCCAGGGCCTCCTATATGCTGAGCAAGTGCTCTACTACTGAGCTACATCTCCAACTCGTAAGATTCCTTTTAATTCTATTAAAACTTAAGTACACAGAATAAAAAATAATTTTTTAAATTAATAATAAAATTACACCATATCAAGAATTTTAAAAATACACTGCTACATTAATGAAATAAAAAATGAGAAATTATCAATATAGGGTTAAATCCTAAAATATAAAGTTCCACTGAAAATATATTTCAGTAATAGTAATACTTCAATTATTTGTGGAATGACGTACAGGGCTGTAAGAAGAAAACAGTAAATCTGATTTTTTTTTTTTAACTCCGAAATCCCAGAAATTAGTGTTTATAATTAAATTCAGTCACCCATCAGTAAGAGTTAAGATCGAAAACAAATTTTAAAGGGTTTAATCATTAAAAAAAAAAAATTTAAAACCTGATATTTTCTATCACTGACTTTATGCTCATTTTTATTAAATTTCTGAACGAATCATGATTTAAAAAATCTGTAAAACTGGGAATTAGAATTTACTAATTGATACATTAGTAGGTGCAAGAATTTCATTCCCTAGTTTAAAAATACTAAATTCACCTCATGTTCTCCATCATTTTCATCATCATCCTCCTCTTCATCATCACTGTCTATTACAATGACATCATCTCCTTTGCCTTGACCATCTTGGGATGAAGTTGTGGTTTGCTGATCTGGTTGAAGTGGTCCAAGATCTATTTGTAGAGACTGAGAAGTTTCTTCACTATCTTCTATGGGTGTATAATCACCCTGAGTGATTCCCTTTAAGAATAAAGTCAAAACTTTAAAAAAAATTCTTTTTAAATTAAATAAAACTATTAGCAAGATAATACAAATCAAAGTAAAGACTAAAGAATACTTTTGTTACTAGTAGCATTTTAATTTTTAAAAAGGCAGATTTAAAATATATGGTAAACATTTGAGTTCTTTTACAAGTTTAGTATGCAATGTATTATTAGTATTAGGTGGTACTCTTTACGCACACACATGTACACACATATGAATGTGTATACATTTGGTACTAACATGACACTGTAGATCAGTAATACTCAAAGAAGTGAGCCACAAATATAATTGCAGAATATTTATAATAGTCAAAAAAAGGAAAGCAGTGTAATTAACTTTAATAATATACAATATACCCCAATCACCATTTCAGTATGGAATCAAGGTAAAAATTATCAAATATTTTGAAGTTTAAAACTATTACTAAATCTTCAAAATATGATGTATTCTTTAGATTTATCTCAATTTGGCTAGGCATATTTCAAGCACTCTATAACCAATATGGTTAGCCGACAGTATTGCTGCAAAACCATGTCAGAATAGGCCTGTAACATTTTATTAAAAAATCTTTTCCTTAAACAAGAAACAATATAGAACCACATTGAATTTAAAGCAAACTATTTTTACTATCTTTTTACAAAGAAACATTTCACATTCAAAAACACAAACAGGACAAAATAATTACATACAATGTCTGTGAATTGTTGTACCTTCAGAATGAAAGTACCTAAAACATATGTGGCGCAAATATAGAAAAGAATGGCACAAATCAAGGATCTAATTTTTAGAGTAATTATTTCTCAGAATTCCATTTGAAAAATGGACAGGAGAATAATTATGGCTGGGTAGGAATCATCTCAGTATTAGAGCAGCAAATATACTTAAAATGTTTAGCATATTGTCCAGTATATAGTGTTCAGCAAATGTTGGCATCTATAAGATAATTTCTTTAAGAAATAGTCTCACTATACAAATGAGAAAATATAATGACATAAATTAAGTCACATAATAACACAAAAGGATGCTTAAAGAGTAAAGTCTTTATGAAAGTATTACGAAAGTTCAAAGAACTAAAACATCTGAAATGCTGTCGGTCTTTAATTCTTTACTGAATTTATTTCCATGATGGTATTTTGCTAGCTACTGAAATAAATTTATGTTAAGTTAATTTCTGAAATTCATTACAAAAATATCTACTTTTTGGCATAAGCACTCAGTAAAATTTTTTTCATATAAGCCAGCAACAGTATTGTGTGAGCTGAGACATTCATTAAAAATTATATAAGCCAAAATGAAAAAATAAGAAAGTCATGGTATAATTAAAAATATTCTCAAAGTGACATGCTTATTTCAGGAAAAGCAATTTATTGAAAAGCTAAATGATACTGCCTGCATGAGTCTCAGGCAGACATTTTTGTAGTTTTTAGTACAATTTAATGAAGTCTGAAAATAGAACAGCAATCTACATATTTCAAATTGCTTACGGTCTTCAAATTGTAACAGAAAATTGCCCTTTACCCAAAACCAGTATACTTCAGTTTCTTAGTTGCCCAGGTAACAGTTAATGTTCTAGTTCTGGTTGCTTCTGTCTCTTAGAAATGGCTGGTCACTATGATGCACATTATATACACCAATTCCCAATCGACAAGCCATTCTGCCTCTGTACTTCCTGCTTGCTTATCCCACATAAGCCCTATACCACCAGAGATCAAGGCCTGATATTCTGGGAATGATCCTGATCAGTGCCCATCTAGTTAAATAAATCTGCTTTCAAATCCTGGGTGATGTTTCAGTGCTTCTACTTGCTACTGCATCTGATTCATTGGCCAGGAAGACTGACTGTGCTGACCTCTGTGGTCTCCAGTCATGGTCCTCATGGAGGGAGCAAGGACCTCTCCAGGTCCTGACGAGAGGGCATGCCCCCAAGATTTTTTGAGTTCTCTCGGAGGTCTGAAGGATTCTTGACTCCCCACTCACGCAGCTCACATCGAACCACAAAGGGAGGAGGACACTGTCTGTCTGTCTGCCTGCCTGCCTGCCTGCCTGATTCTGGGGCACCCCAATGAGTCTATTTGTCAGTTCTGCTCAGCTTGAGCAGAAGAACAGATTATCTCTTGTTAGTCAGGACTACCCTTGAGGGAAGGGGCTTGGAATGTTGTAACCTCTGAGTGCCTGTTGAATGAATGTGTGAGTGCAATGGACAGCAAAAGCAATAGGCTACTCTATCTGTGCACTAAGACCGCAGAACTAGTTGCGGTAGCTGATTGGGCCCTTACCTGTGATTTTGTGGCAATCTACATATAGCATAATGGAGGCCTGGCACCCTCCTTAGTTAAATTGTGCCTAAATCCCTGTGAGGTGTGTGGCCAGATAAGCAACTGGATGATCTCTCTCTCTGAGGGGAACCCACCCTTTGTCTGTTGCATCATCATTCAAGGGTACAGAACACATACACAGGGAGTCAGACATGAGAATTAATTAGTTAAAATGCACAGTCCATGACTGAGAGAAGAATGACTTTCATGGAGTTAGAAATGAAACCAAACTTCTCCCTGCATCTCAAAAGACAAAAAAAGAAAAAAGAGGCCCATTTTTCCTGAGAATTTCACCTTGGCACCCTCATTGGCCCACACAGTTGCTGTCAACAATTATAGCTTCACTGCCCACTCCCAGCTTGTCTACTTCCAGCCAAATGAAGTGGTGCCAGCTAGCCAGTGCCTGCATTCAGACACAGCACCCCAACCTGAAAATGTGCCTATCCTGGTCAGATGGCATCATCTAATGCCCACCTGAGATGAATACCAACAATTCCTTCTGAGTGCCACATTTGGACTGAGGAAAATTAGACTGTCAGACCTGATGAATGAGTTGCCATGGCCTTTCCAAAGGTCACCTTGCCTAAAAACAACCCAGTGGAGTGCTTCTTCAAAGACAACAAAAGGGTGAGGGGTTTAAAAAGCCCATCAAGGCCAGGGATTTAGCTCAGTGGTGTAAGTGCCTGCCTGGCAAACACAAGGTCACGAGTTTGATCCCCAGTACCAAAAAAATTAAAAAATAAAAAATAAAAAGTCCATTAACTACTGTTACCCAGAAACCTGAGAAAAAAAGCACCTGATGTCTGTAAGAAAATCCAGTCTGATAAAACCTCCATAATCCAAGGTTATGAATTATAAGGGCTATGGACACAGATAGATAGATTGATAGATAAAAACTCTCAAAAGCGTTAACTTGGATTAGCTTATAACCCTTTCACTGGTTTAATGGGCTCCCTTCTTCACTTGGGCCACCAGGAACCCACAGTACCATCACTGGGGCAACTGGTACTCTTGCTTCTTGCCCCTCCTGCCAGGCACAAACTTGCAGCCTAGGAGGACATCTCACCAAACATAAATTCCTATATAAACCAGTCCCCATACCACTCTGGAAGAGACCCCTTCTTCGAGTTAGAAGCGACCATCTCCTTTGCACCAAGCATATCAGCCTCCCTCTTGTTTAACCTCGCACTTTCAACTGACTGTTCCCTGAGAGGAAGACAACACCTGCATCAGCCTGAGACAGGTAACCTAATCCTGAAGTTGTAACACCTCTCCTCCCAGAGGTATAATCTGAAGACTCACCTCTGGAACTGATCATCAACCATAATGCCTCACTGAGACCCTCAGTGTGATCACATGTCATGGAAAGCACAAATAGGCATCCAGTCACGTATCACTGATAAGTCTGTTAATCACCTTGGACAAGGTCTCTGTGCTGTCAACAATACAGCCATCACCTTACACTCTGTGGTTCCTGACCCACACACCTTTTTTGGACTGTTCTATATTTAAAAGATGCCTTCCTCTGCTTGAGAATTGCTTCCATAAGCCCCTTCGACTGGGAAAATCCTGAGACAAAAGGCTATCTCACTTGGACTCAACTGCCATAAAGGGTTAAAAACTCTCTTACCATTTTGGGGGAGGTTCTGACAACAGATTTGGCTCCATCACAGTCTCCTAAGCAAACAGTATAGACTGTCAAACTGCTAAAATACCCCTCTCCTGCATGTAAAGCCAGTTCAAGATCTCTGAGTAGACGATGCTTGCTGCGATTGCCCTTCACATACTTTGCTTCAGTCTTCTGCCACCCACAGCCTGCTAGTACACCTGCCTAGGTCTAAAGAATGCCTTCTTTAGCCTTCGGTTGTCAAGACCACATTTCTGTACTCAAAGGTTAACTGACCTAGACTTAAACTCCCAGAGGTTTTATCTTCACTACAATTCTGATTGATGACACCCAAGCTGCCTGATGGAAAGGCACAAAAAATCTGCTACAATATCTGGAAGAAACTGATAACAAAAAACACTACAAATTTCTTGGTGTCTATAAAATCTGAATCCTTGAGTTCAGAAAAACTCTGAGAGGACCCAGTGGCCTACCTGTGCAAATACTGAGATCTGGTCACTAAGGGCTGCCTCTCTCTTTTCCTCTGCGCTCTAACAGCCACTGTCCTTCTAATCAAGAAAGCTGACAAGCTCACCTTAGACCAAAACCTAACTGTCCAGGTGCCACATCATATAGCTATACTGGGATGAACTGTTGTAAAAAAAAAACAAAAAAATGGATCCTCTGGTGGATGCTAAGTACAGCCTGTTTATGGATAGAAGGAGCTCTGTTAGGATAGATACGCTGTAGTCACCTTGGACAAAGCTATTTTGGCCAAAACTCTCCTGCAAAGATATCCACACCACAAACTGCTTCCTGCTGCTGTCTGGAAACCTATCACCAATGATGCAAAATAATCCAGTCTAGAGGCCTAAGCATCCTCCAGGGATCAAACTAATGGAAACATCAACTCTAGCCAGAAAAACTTTACCCGGTATTCCTGAAGGATCAGAGACAGATCTGCTCCCATCCTTTGTTCTGCAAGCTCAAGCCACAGTACTGGCACCCATATCCTTGCAGCCAGCTCAGGCCTCAGTGTCTGTGTCACTGGCTCTGACCTCATGCTTTATAGTGGACTCTTCTCATTTAAAGATACACCGATAGATTATACAAACAAAACATCACCCCACAGAACCAGCTTATAATCAGTTAAAAGGCCAGTTATATCTGTAGACAGTCCTGCACACACTTATGACCCAGGTACATATTAATGACCTGTACAAGTTTCAGAAATCCAGGCTTAGATTCACTGACAAAATTTACCTAGACAGCTTTTCTGAGGCTCACTTTATTTAATTTTTTTTTGAGGCTCACTTTAAAGCATTAACGCACTCAAAGCCCTGCACTAGTCACTCTACACTGACCAGTCCATGCACAGCTGAAGCCTGAGGACATCATTCACAGGGTTGCTCCACACCTATTCCCCTTGATTTTTCTGCCTTTTCAGGCTGCTTACCCTAGTCCTTGCTTCCCCCTCACTCCCCTCGTGGTTTTTGTTAATTGACCTTGATTCTGCTTACCCCAGTCCTTGCTTTCCCACCCCCTGCTAGCCGTATTTTTTGCCTTAAACTCTATGAATGGTTGCCCCAAGAGAATAGAATAATCAATCAAACACTTGACCAAGATTTGATGAGCATCTAAGACACACTGGATACTCATCTACAACAGATTAACTCCCTCACTCCCTTGCCAGAGTAATGTTACAGTACAGACAGGCTTAAATTATGTCTCTTTCTAGGAACAACTTAAGGAAAAACTCTGTAATAAAATAATCTTGAGGAGCTTGGCCAGGGCCCATCCTATGATACTGACTGCTTCTAATTGGGTCTTGTCTCAGAAGATCACATGTAACATGTCCAGCAAAGATTTGCCAGGAAACTAAAAAGGAGGAAAATGCAACAGAAATGACTTGCCCCAGCCAGTATAATTCAGTTTCTTAGTTGGCCAGGTGATAGTTTGTGTTCCATTCCAGTTGCTTCTATCTCTTAGAAATGGCTGGTCAGTGTGATGCATAGCTGATCACTATGATGTACACTGTATAAACAAATTCTCAACTGACAAGCCATTCTGCATCTATACTTCTTGCTTGCTTACCCCATATAAGTTCTAGACCACCAGAGATCAGGGCCTAATATTTTGAGAATGATCTTGATCAGTGCCTATCACAATAAATAAACTTCCCTCCAAATCCTGCACGTCGTTTCAATGTTTCTACTTACTGTTGCAACATAACATTCTGGCAGATGTATATTTGTCATTTTTAGTACTAAATATTTATCTGAAGTTTAGTATTGTTTTTAAGTCAGGGAAAACTGGTATGATTATCTCAGAAAATGAATGAAACTTAGAAATTAAAACTTAATTGAAATCTATGGTTGTTTATGTTTAGCTTCAGAAAACTGCATAATTTTACATAGATGAAATACTTTCACACTAAAATATCCTGAAAGGTTTTCCAGAGACAAAGT
Organism: Dasyprocta punctata; assembly: GCA_004363535.1. Lineage (NCBI taxonomy): Eukaryota > Metazoa > Chordata > Mammalia > Rodentia > Dasyproctidae > Dasyprocta > Dasyprocta punctata. The sequence goes on from RJWM01001140.1 coordinate 49,342, forward strand.
ATTGTTCAAGCTTCACAGGAGAACTGGAAACTACACAGTATGGGCTCAATCCCAACTCAATGTTACTTGAAGTGGGGTCATTACTTACTGTGCACCGGTTTCTTCACAAAGTAGGGTTGTTATGACAAATTTCTTTGAACAACACTTGACTACAGTACTGTGTTAAGTACTACTCTGTTAATAGTAAACTATTATTATATATGAGTTCTCATCTTGAGGGGTGCAGGGATAAAACGTAATACTGTATGTGCATATGGCAGACATACTTTGGGTACTTTACAATCAAAATGCTGTAACTTTCTAACAAAACAACTAAGAGTTAATGACATGCTTACAGTCTCACAGCTTCAAAGTGCTGGAGGGAAGGAATGGAATCTAATGCTTTGTAACTCCAGAGTCTCTTTACCAGTAAAATTACTCTAAAGGAGCCTCAATGAGTTAAAAAAATAAAGTGTACAAATACATTTCCTTTCATGGATTATTTAAATTCTGAAACAACAGAGAACTACCAAATGGAGCATTATAGATTAATTCAAGACTCAACTAGCACATGTGCTTCCAAATAATTATAATGATGAATCAACCTTTACTCATAATAACTCATTGCTTGGAAAAATTTTTGTTACAAAAAAACAAAAATATTCCTTAATGTAGGTTTACAGCACACTATACTCACAGGAACAATATACAGTGTAAACTGCATTGGTTAATTCTAGTAATATTTCATTAAATATAAAGCCAAGTTTTAGAAAGTCCAAATGTTTCAATTTGTCAAAGCTAATTTCATTCACTAGGTGCACCAATGTATTACTTTAAGTATGTTCTTACTTCTCCAATGGAATCTTGAGAATCCTGATTGTACACTTGAGTTTCTACTTCTCCATCAGTACTTTCTTCCGCCATAACTTCTTCCTAAATAATAATGTACAATTTATGAGTGACACCAGTGCACGAGATGAAGGGTTACTGTTTTGCCAGTACTTCCAAAAAAATAATATGCAAACAAAACTCCAATCTACAATTTTAACAAACTGTATACCAGAAATGACCACTTATTTTTTACTTATTCATCAGTATAACCTTAATAAAAGCAACATAATTGCAGTTAAATCTTAGCAGACAAGAGTTTAAAATATCCTTGAGACTGTAAACTTCCTTATTATTCAAATTAAAAAACAAAAAAAAAAGTGTGAAGTAGAATTCAACTTACTTTTTTGTGTGTGCTTTTACTGAAATGGGGACAAATTCAATTAATTATATGCACAGAATATAAAACACCACTGGCAACAGCAATTATACCTGGGCTGTCAATGAAAACTTTCTTTTAAGTTAAAAACCAGTTTTCCAGATAATACATTATGAAGTCATCTTTGGCTATCACCGAGAAGAATATCCTACAGTTACTGGTAAAAGTATGAATAAAATTGAAAGAACTTTACCCACCTCAGTTCCTACAGGTGTAACACTTTTCAACTTCTTTGGAAGAGGCATTTCCACTGTATCGTCAGAGACTTGGTCTGATGCTTCTATGGTATTATCTTCTTCTTCTTCCCGTGTACGCTTTGGCAAAGAAGAACTTGGGGTAGCTGAAACTTGGAAATTAAAGAATTTAAATCTTCAATAAGAGCATTATAATAACTTCATTTAGATAAAGGTAATTTAAATGACATTTTAAAAATTAGCCAACATAGTTAATTAAGAACATAATAAACATTTAACCATATAGGTTAGAATTTTATAATAAATCATCTTACATCAATCTCTATCAATATAACTTGTTCTTACGAATCTATGTGTAAACAAAAGGCAACTTATGCTCTGATTCAATGGTTCTTTTAGTAACCTAACCTTTGTTTTACAAAGCCAGCCAACTTTTGTAATACTTTAGAACCACAGCAACTGTACTGATACATAAATGCTATTTACGGAGTTTGCATACAGTCTTCCATAAAACCTAAGACTCCTCAAATATGGTCTTTAGCCTTAAGGACTGACATTAAATTATATATAATATTTGGAGTTTTTTCAGGCAAAAAGTAACTGGAAGGGAATATTTTTGTTCTATGACATAAGCTGATAGAAACCTATTCAATGGTAAACATGAAATAAAATGTTAAGAATACATTCATTCATTCTAACACCTGTTCAGAAGCCAGCATCTACAAAGGATACTCAACATATGTATTATATCTAAGAAATTATAAATGTACAGGTCTATTTAAAATTAATGTTACCAGTGCCAAATACTGCTGTGGAAGTTGAAGGCCGCTCAACTGGTGAACTCTGAACAACCTCTACTATATTTGGAGATAACTCTTGATTTGCAGGCTCAATTTGAGGATGACTCTGTTGAGTGGGCTGAACAAATGCTGTTGCTTGAGTTTGTTGCTGAACAGTTAAAATTGGTTGAGAAATGGATGGTTGAACATTAGGACTCGTAGAACGAACAGATCCACTCGTGCTTCCAAAAACCGGAACATGTTCCACAGGCCCTTCTGACTGCATAGCTAAAAAATAATTAAAATATTTAACGTTAGTCTTCTAGTCTTATTAAAGCAGTCTGCAGTCTTCCCTCTTCATGGTCTACATCATATTTTGCAGTTTTTATGTATAAATCTCTTACTGCTTACTATATAAAAATACTGTAAAACTAAAGTATTATATACTTTTGTATTACCTATGTGACTGATATGATAGCTTGCAACAGAAATAATGTATTGGTTAAATTAAACCTAAAATGGTTCGTGTATTTATGATTTCACTTTAATTATAACCAAATAAAATTAATGACATTAAGAAGCTCAAAGTCAAATGAGAAATTTTCACTGAGTTTCATTTTGCTTTAAAGTGAGATCAAAAAACATTAAGCGCCAGGGATTTAGCTCAGCGGCTCAAGCACTTGCCTGGTAAGTTTAATCCCCAGTACCAAAAAAAAAAAAAAAAAATCCCAACAACGACAACAAACAAACAGTTTAGAACTGTGAGTATAGCTCAGCGGTAGAGTACCTGTTTAGACAGTACGAGGCCTTGGGTTCAACTCTCAAATCAAAAAAAAAAAGACTTAGTTCAAAATTTAACTATTATTTTACTGAATATAGCTGAAATAAGATAGTGTGTTTTCATAGTATTTACATACATCACATATTTCTAAACACTTGAAAAATGTGTCAAATTCTAACATTAGTCAGGATATAAAATTTAAGGAAATAAACATATAGTAAAGTTATGGAATATTTTGGGATTAGCTAAAAGGATTACACAATAAAAAACTAAGATTTCTAACTTCAGAAGTTGAACCTAAAGGACCAAAATGGCATGCATAATCTACAAAGTTGAAAGGTTAAAATGTGCAACAAAGTGCCATGGGAACAAAGTAGAGAAAACAAGAAGCTCAAATAATTTCAGTGAATAATGGTTAGAACAAGTAACTTACTACGGTTTTTCATATCTTTCTTAGCCACTGGAAGTGAACATTTCGTTACAGAAAAACATGCCATATATTTTATAGGGATGTTTTAGCTCTTCTTTAGCATAAAACAAAGTGGAAAAGAGAGAAGGCAGAAATCTACCTTAATGAGTATTCTAGAAAGTACATGTTACAAAATATTTATACTTGATGCTATTATAATCTTCTCAAAATAAAGGTAAACAAGTAGTCAGTGCAACTGGATCTGTGTTACTCTATACTAACCTTCTTGTGATTCCACTTGTGTAGTGGGCATCACAGTAGCTGTTGGGGTAGTAGTAGGATTTGTCACAGTTGCAGGTGTAACCATTGGGCGAATACTAGCTCTGGGTGTTGACTTATTCCCAGCCATAGCTGCAGCTGTCACTTTACTTGGAGTAGAAACAACAGGAGTTGGCTTGATATTGGCTGTTGGTGGATCTGATGTACTGGCACTTACAAAGGAGAAATGCAAGAATGCATTCATAATTATTGTAAATACTCCTTACAAAATACACACACTCAGTGAAAAGGCACATTACTTTCTCAAGTAGGCAGTTGAGCAAATACAATCTTAAGCTGGTTCAAGCCTTATGAATCATTTTTCCAGACACTGTTTTAGGTACACTTTTAGATTTAAAACAAACAATTTTTAAAATATTTTTATTAATTTTTAAAGTACATTTGTCTTTTAGTGGTTTTATATATTTTTTCACTAAATATTTCAAACCTCTTATTGAGATTTTAAATTTAAGCACTAAAAACTAAGGAATGCTCCAGAGTAGTGTGCTCCAGAGATAATGTAGAATATATCCAACCAGTATTGGACTGCTGACCCCAGGTCTCAGTCTAGCCTTTTACTTCTGTCATGATGTAACGTTCAGAGAAAGTCATCACAAACTCAGATGAGAGATGTTCTCTCTTGTCTCTGCTCCATACGCAACAGGACTAAAAGTATGCCAAAAAGAACATAGTACATACATATCTTTTTTTCTCCTAAAGACTATCAGACCTTCCCTTAACTTTAATAAGAAAAATAGGCTATAAAAGAACTAAAACTCACATTCCTCTTTCACCAGAAGCTGGAGTGGTTTTCAATGTGATCTGTCTCTGTTGTTCTGGAACCTACAAAGAGAAAACTGTTGATCTGTGTGTCTATCTCATATAACAATCAACTAGACAATATTATCAAAATGTTGTAGTATTGTTAATTCACTAATTTTACTATTAATTTTTTTACTATTAAATTTTACTAATTAATATTCACCAATTTACTAATGTGAAAATTCACTCTGATAAATGGTTCTTAGTCACCAGGTACTCTCAAGAAAAATCTATGAAGAAAAACCCCTTTGTCATTTAAGCAACTTCACTAATTACCTTACTAGTAGGTTCTTGAGGCTCATCTCTCTGCTCGAGGTGCCTCTCTTGATGCTCTCTGAGTTCTCTTTCCAAACGACTAATTCGACCTTCATATTGGGACTTAAGAGCCGTCATTCGAACTTCTAGTTCATCTTTCTGCTGATCTAAGGCTCCGTACCTTTGTTTAAGCTCCTCATTTTCTTTAGTTAGCTGATCTTTTATACCTAAAAGTAACATGTGATTATATTATTACAATCATACATTACAAAAAACATTTATACACTTAATTGGCACACACAAGTCATAACAGATACTGCTACTTTAAAATCTACACTAGTTCTGATACACATCTTACTGAGCAAAGTTCTAAACATATTCACATTATTCCTATATAAATTATACTTTTTCCAACACAAATATGTACCTTTTTATTAAAAAAACTCAACATTGAAGAACCCTAGTTATAAACTGCAAAATTTTCATTCTATATCACCTATATAGTGCTTATTAATTAAATAACTTGTTTTATGAAGTAACTCACTAGGACACTACCTTTGACATCATTAAAAATGCTGCTGATAAAACGTAACTGATTCGACATTTAATTACTTGTAAACAAAGCCTGGACCCTTTTGGTATTGGGTTTCTCATAAATCTGTCATGGTATTCTCTCTGAAGGGCCACATGAGCCCTCCCTCAAGGGAGGTGCAGAAAAAACATTAATAAGATCCAGCAATTGGGCAGCAAAATCTGGATCTAAAAAGGATCTCTGTCACAAGGCAGAACTGTTACATACTAATACAGAAAGACTACAATAAGTTACAGTGATTATCAGCCAAAATTAGGATTTCATAAGCACAGCAAATAGCAAGGACATCATCATTTGAAAATTAAGATTCTGTGTTAATATCTAACTGAATAAACTCAGTCGTCAGAGTGAATACAAAAACTTCACTTCATAGTAGTTTTTTCTTTCCCAATTAAGTCTATCATGTCACCAACTTACGCTATTATGTTTAAGGCTTAATATATGTACAGAAATTTACCAGCTAGATGTGCAATTTTTGATTTTGCTGCTACAATAGCCTTTCTTGTTTTCTCTTCCTTTTCAGTAATCTGCTGTCTTAGTTGTTCCTCCTGAGTGGTTCGATCTTGAAGATCCTGACGAAGTTGTGTAAGTTCAGACTGAAGCTGTATAGTTTGTTCCTGTAGATTTCTTGCTTCTGTCTCTTTTTCAGATAATGTCTTTTAAAAGTAAAAAAAAAGTGTTCACTGTGTAATTTCAATTGTTATAAACTGTTTACCTGTGGACTTAAAATACGAACCGCTTTGTTTTCTTTACATTAAATACAAGTAAAAATAAAAAAATGAAGCTGAAACCAACTAAATGAATACTTGAAGATGACTAGATACCATTTACATACATAATCTATTCATAGTAAAAAATACATACATTCCTACTCGATAAGGGAGTATCAGTGTTTAACGTATTTTGTTAGACACACAACAAGAATTACAGACATACATCTTTATTGCTCCCACACTCATACCTTCTGGAGATTGTCTACTTGACTCTCAAGTGATTTTGACTTTGTCTCAGCCTGGTTGAGGGTATCTTTGAGCTCTTGCATCTCCTGCACTGAGACATGCTGTTCCTGATGGTCTCCGGAAGACTGAGCTGAAGTCTCCATGACCTGAGATAACCAACAGTAATAACACATCTAGTGATTCTATTTCTGCCAGTTTATGTAAGGAAGTAACTGTATCTGCAAAGTTTTACCCCTAAGGATATTCAGAGGTGAAATTTCTATGGCATGATTTTAGTGTTCAATGGTAGAATTTAGTTTTGATACAAGTAAATATTAAACAGCAAATCAAAACAGTGATGTGTAGGTAAGTTTCTGACACAGAAATATTTCAATAATAAAAATCAAGTGGAAGGGCAGACTGCAAAAGAATGTATACCATGATGCTACTTCTTTGAAAAAGCATACTGTTTACATGTGAAGAAAAGTATACTAAAAAATGCTAATGGTGGCTAACATTCAGGTAAGAAATTTGGATTTTTTCTTTATTTTTGAATGCAACAAGCAATAAATATAAAGTCAACATATAAGTTTCTTACTTTTGGGATTTAGTTTTAAACTGTAATAGTGATTTTAAAATTATTTTTGATAGGGAGGTAATATAAATGACTTACATAATTTTAATCAAGTTATGAAAATATACCTTTACAAAGTACACTATTTGAAATACAAAAAAAACTAAAACCCTAGCTAAAACACCTAGCACTTACCAAAGTTCCTTTGTGAGCTTATAATGCACTTTTGGTCATATCTTTAATAAACAACAATGTTAATAGTAGTGGGGTATGGTGGTGCATACCTGTAATCTCAGCTACCTAGGAGGCTGAGACAGGAGCCCACCTCAGGGTAACTTAGTAAGACTGTTTCAAAGGAAAAATGTAAGAAATAAACAAGGGCTGGAAATGCAGCATCCTGGGTTTAATCCTCAGCAATGAAACAAAACAAACACATGTAGAATTTAAAACTCAAATTCAAAAGAAGAGTTTTGTAATGTTTATCCTAATAAAAACTAATATATACATGCATATATTTATTTAAAAGAAAAGTTCCTCAAAATACCTTATCTTGTTGTGCTTTAAGTTCTTCATACTGAGTCTTATATCTGCGTCCAATTTTCTTGACTTGAGTAATAGTTTTGACTTTCTCTTGGATATCAATTATTTTGGCATCTAAATCCTTCTGGATGCTTTCCTTTTCAGTTTTTACTTTATTTAAATCTTCCTTTAGACTCTGGATTAAATTTTGGTTGTTTGTCAAAGATGCATTTGATCTTTAAAGAAATGAAAGAATGACTTTTCGAAAAACTATATGAGACTTCAAATTTCACAACACTTCAATTTTAAAGTTTATACTGTATTGTTTTAATTAAGTTTTTAAATTAAAAACTCCAACTACCCCATCCCCCCTAAACATTTGTTTACAAACTTACAGTCCTTTAGAAGGAACTTATTACATAGGTGTGATCCCATGTTAGACTCAAGAAGAAGTGAGCTACAAGTGTTTGAGCAACACACATGATTTTACAAAGTAATCAACTGATGCTATCCAGATCTTGGTTGCAAAAGCTTCATGTTATCTACTCCTCTGTGCTGTCAAATTATTTTCTTTGGTAAAGAGCCAGACAGACAATGAACTAGGTAAAACCTTAGGTAGTCAACTTTTGAACCTCAGGGTTCCTTGCTTTTAAGAAGTAATCTCTCTTCCTGCACATACCAGACTATTATTACGAATAAAGAGAATATGAGAAAAAATTATAAGCTATAAAGCAGTATGTAAAAAGGACCAATGACATGAACAAATCAAACTAAAGGTTTCAAAAGGTAAATCAAAACTTGAATATTTAATTTCTTACTTTTGAAAGGGCAATATTTCAAAGTTCACCAAAAAGACCTTAAAAATTCCTTTAAAATTAACAAATGTAGGTTAAACAACAAAAATAAAAACAAAACCTCATGCAAAAGTTAATTTGACTCTTATTTAGAAAATAAATTTAGCTTTTGGCTTATACCAATACAGAGAAATAAGTCATACAGGAAAGTCTTTCATTAAATCACTACTTGATTCCTCAAAGAGGGAAAACCACATGTAAGGGCGCTAGCACTATCTGTTCTTTCTCAAAACAAGAAGCAGTTGGACAGTTATACAAAGAATTGAAATAAACCAATAAACTCCTTTAAGATTTCATGTATTACATATACTTTAAAGGTTCTTTCCATATACCTGGCAATTTCAGCTTTAAGTCTCGCAAGTTCTTCAGTCAACTGTTGATTCCGTTTACTGTGAACTTCTTTTTCAGAAAGAAGTTTCCTATATTCTTCTGTATCTGGATCTTTCTGTTGACTTACTAGATGCTAGAATAACAAATAAGTGCACTTTGTTTTTTTTAGTTTTACAAGACAAATGTGTTATAATAAAATGGTAAAGTACTTATGTTGACAGTAAGTGTCCTGCACGCAAATTGATCAAGCAATAAGATATCAGAAACCAACTTTGAACCTTTAGTTTAGCTAGATCTAGCAAAAATAGAAAAAATGTCATTAACTGCTATTTTTCATAGGTACAGAAACATCATTTCAGATTAGTTACATAGAAACCTAATAAAGGTATTCAGAAAATCTAAAAGATTTTTAATATTAAGTACGTAACTTCATACAGTGACGTGTACCAGGAAAACGTGTATAATGCACTACAAATATATTTAAAAATTCTAGATTCAAATGATTTCATTTGCAAGAAAAGGAAGCATAATTTGGAGAGATCATGCTCCCTTATTTTTCAATTGCTTATATAATAAAATCAGGAATAAAAGGGCCCTAAAATTCTAAAATCCCATTCAGATAGTAATGGTTACAACTCTAGAACATTTTCTATATATATTATTATTTTTGTCATATAGTAATTTCATTTTAAAAATGAGCACAACTAGATCAAAGAGGTTAAGAAAATCTCAGAGGTCACTCAACTAGTATGTGCAAGGCAGATTTCCAATCTTCTGCCTGAATACAGAGCTGAAATTTCTACTGTACTATCCTACTTGGTTTCATCCTTCACAAAAGGCTCCAGTGAGCAAGTCTTAAAAGTACTTCAATAAACCACATTAAGGTCTACTTTCACACAGACAAGTAGCTTAGAGATAAAAAAGCCCAAAACTTTGGAATTTTAGGAAATAAATTAGTCATCCTAAAAATACACAAAACATAACCAAACTTTTTTTTAAAACCAAGTCACAACTTTAATGTGTCACATGAGTGACACTGATACAGTGTAAGATTCATTAATTCTGTAAATATTTTACAACTCTAAAATTTACCTTATTACTTAAAATCAATATTTTTGCATCTCTTCATGATTTTAACTTCATTTACCTGGCTACGTGCTTTCCAACGTTTGACATCCTCTTCTAATAACTTCTTCTCTGCCTGCAACATACCACTCTTCTCACTTAGCTCAGCATTTGCTTCTTGTAAAGGTAAAATATCTAACTCCAGTTTCCTCACCTGAAAATAGCGCCAATTTTTAGCAACTAATGTAAAATTCATGTATAATATTGCTAAAAAATAATATGCCTTTGCCCCTGATTCACAGGACACAAACCTTTGCTTGCATCTGCTGCAGATCCTGGTCTAGCCTCTCCTTTTCTTCTCGTAGCATTTTATTGGTCTCCATAACTACATTCATTGTTTCAGTTTTCTTCATCAGTTCTTCATGCTGAGCCATTGTTTTTGCAGTTACCTAAAGGTTTTAAAAAACATAATGGAACATCCAGTAATTGAACACCTTATCTTTTCCTACTAGTTCTAATCCTTCCTATAACAAAATAGGGAGGACTTAAATTTCAACTTTAACTGAAAGTGTACATGTTTATTTTCCTGTGATGTATGTTAGAAATTACAAAGATAAAAAGTCATAAACATCCCACCAGTATTAACATTAGGTAAAAACATCAATCCACATTTATACATCGTTTGTCTGTCTCTTCTTTCTTGCCGTATTGAATACATTACTGGTTCTAAAATAACGTCATTTTGATTGCCAGTTTTTTTTTTTTTTTCTTGCTGGGAAATGCCTCAACAGTTTTTTCTGTTGTTTCATCATTTTGGTTTTAAACAGTCTGAACTTTTTTTCTTCACATTGGTGTAATTATCCATCTTTAACATATGATGCTACTTTCTTCCCCCACTATTTTTTAAGTTATAGCATATTTCACTGCTATTGGTCATGCTTGGATAGATACCTTATTTTTGATATCGTGTGTGCTACTTCTTGATTCTCTTCCTCCTGTATCTAAGAGTTGATTTTCCCCTCTGAATCTGTTTATGAGCTAAGGTATTTTCTATTATTTGCTTTTCTACAGCACAAAGCAATAGCAAAGAACATAGAAAACACTGAGATAGTATGTATTCTTTGTTAAAATCTGATTCTGCTCTTTTTCTTCCAAAGGTTACCTCCATGAATTAGAGGATCTATATCCACAGTGAAGTAACATTTAAATTTGAATTGTTTTTCAACAAGATATAATTCTGCAACTTTGAACTTCTGCTCAAAATACAAACCCAATAAATCTAATTATCCACTTTCCCCTATTTTTCCCTAGTAGTCATTTTAACTAGTTACCAGTTAAGAGAAGGTAAATGTTCTAAGGTCCTAATATCCTCTCTTCTAAATGTAGGGATACATTTCTGCATCTTAGAATGAGGTAACTGAAAAATCAGCTTCTGAGTGGTAGTGTGAGTTAAGCTTGTGTTCCAAACATCCATTTCACTACTATAGCAACTTCTTTGCCTTTCTTGGGTTGTTGATTTGACTATTTTTTTGCTCCCTTGTCAAGAAAGATATTTTCTATATCAGTTACAATTATTTTATTCTAGAATGATTATCTAGATATATACACAATGACAACTATAATAAATTAAGATAGCTGAAATTTATTAAGCACATAATGTGCATCAGACAATTCTACATGCTTCATGTGCATGAACTCACTTAATTCTTACAATTATTACCCAAGTACTATAGGTGAAAAAACTAAGAGCAAGGGATTTAAACAATTCACAAGAGCACACAGTAACAATATGGAGATAAAACTTGAAATCAAGCAGTCTGTGTACACAGTCATCTCTCAATCACTATACTTTATCAGTACTTAACAGATGTTTAACGAATTTACAAGTTTAGGAAGAATGCGTATTTCAAATCATACTTTGTTATATTAAACAGCAGAAACATAAATAAGCTCCTTCGACTTAACCATTTTCTTTAAGCTTAGTATAATACATACCTGGACCTTTTCCCTTTCAGCATTTAAGCTATCCTGCAGCTCCTGCAGCTCTCTTTCTAAAAGTTCAACCCTTTGTCGATAACGGAGACTCTCAACTTGAGCCACCTCAAACCTAGTTTCAGCAATTTCTTTTTCTCGTCGTATAAATCTATAAGAATATACATGTTAAGACTTTATTTGAATTAAGTAGCGCCAACAACTATAACATTTCATAACTTGGGTAATTTTAAGATGACAAAAAGTATTTATTATCTATTCTCACAATAGTGGGAAACTTATTTTTAGTATACACAATGGCTCAAGAAATACCTCTTTAAATCTCTTTAAAATATCTGAAAGGTATTTAGTTTTTCAAGAAGAACCAGCTTAAATTCTTATCATCATATTCAAATTTCAAGTTGTTTATTTAATATGTTCACAAGTCAAATGTGAGCAGTAATTGGGTGGCAGGGGTTTTCTTACTCAATAAAGCACTGACCTTTAATTATGTATAAGTTCTAATTTCTGCATTTATAGTTTTCATATTGTTACACCACAGATACAAAACATTAAGAATGCATTTGACTTACCTGAGAATTTCTAAAATTTGTTCCTGAGATTTTCCTTCTTCATTGAGAGATACATTCAATGTACCTTGTACACCTTCCTTCATAGAGGCAACTACCTTATCACTTAAATTTTCAATCTGATCGTGAAGTAATCTGTTTTGTTTCTCTAGATCTTCACAGCGAGATACACACTTGGCAACTTCATCCTGAAAGCCAAAAGTTGATCATTTCCCACTGCACATTAAAAAACGCAATTCTTTCAATTTCCCAGCATTTATTGTGATCTATAATAATACCTTTAACATTCTCTCTCTCTCCTCCCAAGATGCTTTACACTCCAACAACTGTGATTCTGCTTTTTGGGTTGTTTCCTCCAAGTGCTGACGAACTGACGCCATTTTGGAAACCTGTTCCTTGGCAGCTTGTAGAGCTTCAACATCAGCCGCATGCAGCATCAATTCTCTCTCATACTTATTCTGAGCTTCCACAGCTATTTTAGCCTGCAAAAAATTATTCCCCCATTAACACAGAAGATTATATTCATGAAGCTAGTCAGTGCCTTTAGAAACAATACAGTGTATTTTAAAAAATAATTACGATGAAAATGCTGGGTGCACACAGCTAGTTGGAAGCTTGAGGCAGCAAGTTCAAGCCTAGCTTGGGCAATTTAACAAGACCCTGTGCCAAATAAAAAAATAAGAAGAGCTGGAGATGTAGCTCAATGGTAGAACACCCCTGGGTTAAATCCCCAAAACCACCAAAAAGAAAAAAAGAAAAGAAAGATAATCTAAATGTACCAAAACAAGGAATAATTAAAAGGATAATTCAAAGTTGTATATTTGTATTTAATAAAATATTAAAAAACTGTTAAAAATGAAACAGGAGAAAATTATGAATGGAGAACTATGCACGTAAAATATACTTGTACACACAAAATCTGACAGGAAACAAGGAAAATAGAAACAGTGATTTTGGATATTATACGTTCAAGTTGAGTATTCCTTATTAAATGCCTAGGACTAGAAGCGTTTAAAATTTTTTTTTGGTTTTAGAGTATTTATATAGCTTTTACCAGTTGAACGCACCTAATCTGAGAATCAAAAATCTTAGAATCTAAAACATTTTGAGTATCAGCACTCAAAAAGTTTAAGATTTCAGAAAACTGGGATTAAAGATGCTTAATTTGTGTATTATTTAATTTTCAATGTTATGTTGTTTGGCAATAAAACAATAGCAATTAATTTTGGTCTAGTTTACTTTTTGAAGTTTTTCTTTCCTGTATTCTATTTTTTTTTTTTCTGATACTGGAAATTGTACTCATATATACAATACTATACATATTTACGCAATGAAGAATAGAAACAAAATAAATAGCTATTAATATACATAAAAATGAGACTATTACCAACTTATCTTAATCCAAGTTCCACAAGAGTGGAAATACTTTTCTTTTTTATAAGCTCTGCCAGCAAGAATAGTGAAGACAGCGACACTTACTTGTTCTTGACAGTCACGTCTTGCTTGCTGTTCATTACTTAAAGCTGTGCTTGCTCTCTGGAGAGCTTCTTGAACTTCATTCTGAACACTTGAAAGTGTTTTCCTCAACTCAGATAACTAAACAGGAAGAAGATTAAAATGAAAGCCACTAACTTGGAAAATAAGGAAGACAGATGTTCCATGAACCAAATAGTCCAAGGACTTAACATAGTTAGAACCTGATATAATCTAATGCGAATGTTTTACAACTCTATATCCATTCCCTACTAATTCTTAGAAAAGTCCAATCTCAGGGAGAGGTTTTTAAAGAGTAGCACTAATACCTAATTTTGTAAAGTGTTCTAAAATTTTGAAAAAAAAAATATATAGATACACAGAGCACAGTTAAAACAAAATTAAAACCATTGGCTATATATTCAATTTCTTTTGACATGAACTGAATGGTAACTAATGAGCTGGTTAAAAGACTTCCAATCTTCATATAAAAAATGATTAATATGAGTAATGATAAACAGATCAAAATTAATTTACCTGCTGTTCCATGCTCTCTATAGCTTTTCTCTTGTCATCCTGAAGTTCTTGTTTTTCTTTCTCTACTTCCATCAACTTTTTTTCCAATTGCATCTGAAATTCAGCTGACTCTTTTAAACGAACTTCAATATTTTTCCGTACTTCTTCTGTCACCTTCACAAAATTACAAACAAGATACAAAAATTATACACATTTAAAATTATGATTCCTTCTCCAAATATAAATTGAAGTACTAAAAGTAATGTTCACCTTATATTTAAAAAAGGATCCATGAAATGCTCATTAAAAGTAGCAAGTGTACCATGTAAATAACCTACAAGTATGCAGTGAAACTTTCCATTTCTCACCTTTTCCTCAACCCTTACATTCATTTGTCAAATCCATCTAATCTATCACTAAAACATACTTTCATCGTACAGTATACTAAACTTCCCAGATGCCAAAAAAAAAAGACCTTTCAAAATTGTCATCCTAAGCCTCCAAAATGAACGCTTATTTTGAGATGCTGTTTCACTAAGTCACTAAGCTGCCCAGGATGGACCTGATTTTGCAATCCTCTAGCCTCAGCCTCCCAGAGTACTAGCATTAGAGATACACATCACCATGCTCAGTTCCAAAATGAATGTTGTATCTTCCAATCTTCTATATGATTCTTTCCAAAAAAAAAAAATTCTGATTATGACCTGCTAAAATTTTAATAGCTCCTAATAAGGCTACAGAAAACAACTGAGTATGACGTTTAAAATCTTTCAGATTTGGCTCTATTATATCCTTTGATATTTCACTTTAGAAATTCGTTAATTATATCCTTCAATATTTCACTTTACAAATTTAGTAGGTTAGTCACACTGTTACCATCTGAGCTTTTCTATCTTGGCTGAAGTTTCTTACCACAATGGTATACCGTTCCACCACCTTTACCTATCAAGATGGTACAATGGTGTCCACCCAATTCATATAATTCAGCACATATAGCAAACTCCTGATTAAAAAAAAATTAATAAATGCACGTATACTGAATTTTCAGAATCATACATACCTGTTTTTCCTTGTTCAGGGATTCTTCTAAACTAGTAACCATTGCTCGATACTGTTCCACATTACTAGTACTTGTCTTCAGTCTCTCCTTCAAGTCATTCACCTGTTCTTCAGCCTGCCTTAGCTGACTTACAAGATCATCCACATCTTCTTTGTCACTAGGTTGACCTAAAAGGTGTAACAGTTTTATTAAAATTAACACTTTAACATTTTAAGAGGTTTTAGAGATGACAACTATCAGCTTGTGCAATCAGGATAAAGGCTCAAATATAGAAGTTTTTAATTATAATACATGTTGTAACTCCTGCTAAATACCATGTTATTTCTATAAAAAATTCAAACCTTTAAAATCTGCTCTTACAAAAATTAAGAGTATTTAACAGAACATCAAAAATTTCCATGAAACTGAAATATCTATTTGATGAAACAGATTCTTAGTTTGTTATTTAAAAATTATTTTCTAACACACTAAATCTTAAGTCATTTCATCAAGGAGCTAGGGGTATAGCTCAGCATGAATGAGGCCATAAATTCAATCCCTTACACCACCCCAGAAAACAAAAACAGAACAAAACACTACAGACAGAGAAATAGCCCAATTTTTGTTTTAACAAAAAAGCATGGAAAAGAAACTGCAGGCTGAAAAAAGTTTTCTCATCATATTAAGAAAGGAGCATTGGATCATTGCACATCCATTATATAGGTATTAGCTATTTACATATCTATATACATGCACAACACACACACACTTCTTTTCCTTCTATTAAATATAAAACTATATGATAAGATTGTCTGAATAAACACTTTGATTTTAAAGTATTTACAAAGGAGCAGCAAAAAAACTAATAAAATAAGTATTTTATCTGATACTACTAAAAAGGATTAGGAATACTGTTTAAAATCAGCCCCCCAAAATTAAATTACTTCTTTAAAACTGATATCAAATTTAGGAAATAACTTTATGTTAAAAGACAAAGGGCTAAAAATTCAACTATTAACCTTCAGAATGTGCAATTTTTAAGCATTAATAAATGGTTTTGGATTAGGGGTATACTGCAGTGGCAAAGTATAAGCATAGATAAGGCCTTAGCTTCAAGCCCATCCATTAAAAAAACAACAAAACAGAAAACAATCACTGCAAGAAGTAGAAAACTTAGAACACACCTTGGCCAGGTGTCTTGTAAAACTAAGTCTTTCAAGAAATTGAAATGAATTTCAGTCTAAAACTAAGCTTTACACAGAGTAAAAGTGGGCTTCCCTGATCTTTACTAGGACTGTCAAAGAGTAAGGTATATAAGATATATTACCAACCTAAAGAAGCACTTATTTTATTTATTTGGTATTGCGCATTTAATGTTATTTATTTACCTTTACCAGTTCTCTGTGAAGACTGAGAAGCAAGCTGGGCTTCCATATTACTAAGGTACTGTTTCAATGTAGCAATTTCCTTTTGAGCATTTTTTAATAGTTCTTTTGTGTTAAAATGAAGATTTGTCTCTGTATCCAGCTGTCTCTTTGTATCTAAAAGTTGAACCTGTAAGAAAATACACATTAACCCTAAAAAGACTATCTTTAGATTCCTTTACCCATCCTTCTGCAGTTCCTTAAAACTTTAGATCAAATTAAGCAACACAAGACAGATTTAGATTGCTACCAATAGACAAACATCGAAATACACAAAACACATCAAATAGCCATGATCCCTGAGATGGGAAACAGAAGGATAACTCACTTTAAAATTTCAACATATGACAGAGAGAAGGAAAAATAAACCAGAGGTCAACAGACTCTCTGAATTAAGAACACAGATCTGGGAGGCCCGGGAGACTAAAAAAGCTGAAGTATATAAGATACATCCGAGATAAGTAGATACACAGATAGGGAAGTCGCCTGAGGATGGGAACAGGGTATCCAATGAACAGTAAGAAGTCATTAGTAACTGCATATAAGTAATTACCCCACCAATGGAAAAAAAATCATCCAAAGGACATACAGTGAAGAGTATCGAGCAGTAACAGAAGTCTAAGATAAGCCTGGTGGTATGTGACTGTAATCCTAGCTACTCAACAGGTTGCAGCAGGAGGATGCCAATTTCAAGACCAGCCTACTCAAAGTAAAATAAAAAAGGCCTGTGGAGAGTGTGTGTGTGTGTGTGTGTGTGTGTGTGTGGCAGCTAAGAGGTTAGGGATGTAACACTGATACAGCACTTGCCTAGCATGTGCAAGAAGAGCTTAGGCTCAATTCTCAATAACACAAAGTCAGGAATAATGCTTATTTCAAAAGCAAGACTGAAAAAAATAACAATTCATTGAGTAGTGGAACTAACATATAGGAAGGTTCTGCTTCAGAAATAGAGAATCTTAACTGCTTAGACTAAGCACTGCTCTGGGCCTGGCTAGTGAGGAATAAAAAGCAAGACTCAAAAAAATCAAATCACTTTTAAATGTTACTGCATTCCAAACAAAGCTCAATAAAATTTTAAAAGTACAAAAATATTTACTGGCCAGCATAGTGAAACTCAGTGTATTTGCCCACCGCCATCAAATATTATTAGGAACACAAAGAAGCAAGAGAAATTTATGAAGTCTGTAAGAACTGTTTAAATTCACGTTTCAACCTGGATGGCAGGGTCCCTGCACACAAACATTTATGAAAAAAAAAATTACAGAAATTCAGAACCCTAACAGACTCACATCTAGATTTCTGGTAAGTGTGTGCCTTTGTTCCACCTCATTTTCCAGTTTCTTCTTTAGATGAGAGATCTCATGCTCCAGTTTTTCTATCTGGGTACTAAGTCTCTGTTTGGTTTCTGTTTCTGATCGCTCTAGTATTCCCTAAAAGAAAGAAAAGATTTTTGGTAATGCTTAAAAAAAAGAAAAAAAAAATTAATACATAGAAAATTAGAGACTACTACACAAACTTTTTCCACATCACCAGTTTAAAATACACACTATTTACAAGGACATATTCCAGCACTTCCGCATGTTAAAAAAATTCTATTTAACAGTGGGAGAAAGAGAAATATATTAAAACAATCTTTCAAGTTACCCAAACACTTATGAAAAATAACTAAAAAATTATTCTTACAAATAGGCCACACAGAATCCAGTATTCCTTAATAAACCCCAAAATTCAATGATCGTGATAGTGGATTACGAGAATGATAAATTTTCTAATTAGGAACATTAAGAGGTTACAAGGATAAAACGACTTACACATAACTTTCATAAATTTTTTCCACTTGTGCTTTACTTGGTTACCTGAATTGTTTGTAGATTAGTCAGCAGCAAGTTTTGCCCCCTTTGTTCAGCTAACAAAGATTCCCTTTGCTGAGAAAGACGGACTTCCGACAATTTAAGCATTTCCTTTTCCTTCTTCAAATTTTCTGCTCTTACCTTGAGGTGAATACAAGTGAAAGAAAAAGTGTTGGAAAACTTTTATCAAGTGAAATAACACAATTACAAAGTGAAAATAATTCTTTATTATTTCATGTTTCTTAATGTTATTTAGGGAATACACCTTATCTGATAAAGAAATATGTCATATTTTTAAATAGGAAGCAAAAATTATTGGGAATACTAAAAAACGAAAGCAAAAATCTTTCCATCATCATAAATATTCATGATTACTTTGTTCTTACAAACCAGACTTCATAAACAACTACATCAAAAATCTAAAATGGCAAAATAAAATTTTGGAACTATGTTACTGTCATACTAGCATAATGCACTATTATATTATGCAAGTTTTAGGATCTGTGACTAATCTATTTACTTTTTTTTCACTCCTGAAAATAGTATATTATCTCAGGTTGTCTAGACAAGTACCATGAAAACCAATATTCTTAAGATATTTGTATTTATACGTAAGTCATATTAATTAGCAACCATAAAACTTATGTTGAAAAAGTGTTGCATCATGGTGTTGGAGAAGGATAAAAATGAAAGAATAAAGCCAATATAATTAGAAAACTGGGTTGAAGTCTTTATCTACCTCTCTTGACTGCCCAAAACTAAGCAATTACTTATTAGGTCTTAAAACTATTTCTCACAGTGAAAAAGAAAACCAAATATAACTAACTCATCAAGAAATAACTTTTTAACATCACCAAACTCAGTATTTAGCCAAAAGTATAGCTAATTTCAGACATTATTTATCAAGTTAAAATTCAGAAATAATTAAATGCGACAAAACTTTTTATAATTTTCTTCAGAAAATGAGCCACAATGGATAAAATTTATTAAACTGTGTTATAAATGGACAAACAGTGACTTATAAAGAAATCTGAGTTCAGAGACGAAAAACAAAAAACCACCTTTTTTTTTTTTTTTTTTTGCAGTACTGGAGACAACCCAGATGCTTCTTCCTAAGCCGTATCTCCAGTGCTTATCTTACTTTTTGGGACAAGGTCATACAGAGTCACTGAACTGCTCAACTTAGGCTTCAACCTATCCTCCTGCCTCAGGCTGCCAGAGTGACACAATTACAGGCATGTATCACCATGCCCAACCTCTCTTCAATCTTAATAGGAACAATGACACTACTTATGTATTTATTACAGGCCACCTGGAAACTAATAGGAAATTGTAACACTTAGAAACATCAGCCAGTAGAAATATCAAAAGTAATTTTTTTTTTTTTGGTACCGGGGGTTGAACTCACAACTTAACACATGCCAGGCAGGCGCTATGCCGCTGAGCTAAATCCCCGGCCCTCAAATGTAATTTATAATGCAAGTCAGTTGAGGGGTATGATCTCACTTCTGCAACAGCTAGCTTTTCATTTGCTCCTCTCAAGTCTTGAGTCATTGTATTGATGATCTGTTCCTGCTTTTGAGTTGTTGCAGTGAGTTTCTGATTTCTCTCTTGTAAGGACGTTATTTCCCGACGATATCCTTCAACATTATCCTGCAGCATTTCATAACTGGTATAAATGAAAAAAATTCTGTAAGCAACTGACATACCATATCCTAGCTTAGTTGCTTGAAGAACAGCACAACAGCTTAACTTTACATGACTAACAATAAGAAAAAGTGGCTTGTGTTATGTCAAATTGTTTTTTCTAAACTCCTTATCTCACAGTTAAATTCAAGTTTTAAACAAGCACAGTATTTTCTGCTGAATAACTTTCTAATCTTATTAATTACATTCAAAATAATGCCAATATAAAGTTGCATAACCAAATACCCACTAAATGTAGTAGGCAATTTAGGATATTCATGTATGGTTAGTGATTTTTGACAATTATTTTTGTCTCTTGAATCCTTCACTTTATTTTCTTGGGTGCTTGAAAGGCTGAGAAATGACAAGAGATACATATATAGAAAAAAAGGTGCTTTGACTTGGAATGTTGAACTATTTGTTGTATGGCGATAACAGCCTATCAACATTATATAAGTAGTTTCATCATACATTATGTAAAAATAAATGTTGTCCTAATATGCTAAAGTAGCTAAGTATTTAATGAATATAAGAGATGGTCACAAAATGAAATTTACTATTAGTCCTTTGTAAGTGACTCAGTGTGGATTTTCTTACAACCATCTAGCACTCATTTCTCCTCTCTAGACTAGTAAAGGCTGAATGAAATTTGCTCCCATTTCTCTCATCCTCTGTTGCATTTTTAAAAAGTGAAATCTGCAAAAACAACAGGTCCTTCATTTTCAGAGAGGGAAACTAACAACATTCTATACGTGAATCTCAATTTATTAAATAAGTTAACTGTTAGCACTGCCTGGGAGAATCATTAACCAGTCTTTAAAAAGGAAACAGCATAGTTTCTTATCTTGGAACATGATTCACAAAAAAGCAACACTTTTACAAATTAACACTTTATCTCAATTGGTCTCAGTAATGAATTACAAAATTTAGAATTTATTAATTTTTAAAGAGAAAAAAATTTACCGTTTAGAAGCAAAATCTAGCTGGGTAGAAATTTTGGTGTTTTGTGATCGTAAATCTGTCACTTGCTCCTGAAGTTTCTCAAGTTGCTCATTTTGTAATTTTTCATTATCTGCCTTTTCCTTTTTGTAGTTCTCAAAAATTTCCTGTAACTAAGTATCGAAGATCACTAGATGACACTGTTTCCTAAAAACCCATCCCAAAGATAACCTATAATTTGAAACAGGTGAGAAGTTTACCTGTTTAAGGGCAGCCTTAGCCTCTACAGCTTCTGGTGATTCAATAACAGGCACTGGAGCAGGAGTAGAAGTGGTATGGGATGTACTTGAACGTTTTGGAGTTGACACAATAGAAATATCATCTAAGTTTGAAGCTTCAGAAAAGAAGATTATGTGTGTTTTAAAATAAAGAATCTAGGCAATGTATCAATTATTGTTACTTGCCTATTGGCCTATTTTGAAATTCTGTTTTACTGTAATCTCTTACTTTTTTCTGTTTAAAATAAAATAAATAAATATGTGAAGGTGAAAAAAATAAGGAATCTACTAAACAATGTATTGTTTTTGGTTTCTGACTAGAGATAATTTTTTAAATGTTAAAACCAAAGTATTTATTCTAATTCACTGACTCTACAGTGTACATTTTTCAACAATATTTAATACTTCTTCATATACATAAAATAATGATGCTCTAGAATTGATAATGTATTATCAACCACACATGGCTGTCAAATTCAAAGTTATCATTATGAGAGTGGTCAATGCTGGTGCTGCAAAATCTATTCCCTAATTTCCAAAATATTTCTTTAAAATGAAATCTAAAAACCTACCTTGTAATGGAATAACAACTCCTGTTGTTTGTGACAATAAAATACGGTACATATCACGTTGCCTAACTATGGAATCGACAAGCTGCATCTGATGTTGTCGAGACTCACGGAGTTGTTCCAATTCAGTGAGAGCACTCTCAAGTTTGAGCTGAAGCTCAGTGATTCTGCAGGAAAGGAAATCAGTTTATTTTATAACCCCAAGTGGACTGGCAAGCATATCATCTTATGCTTTTCTTCTGCTGACATGTTAAAAGCCAATTTTTAAAATACCCACCATACAAGACATAGATACTTGTATTAAGCAATATAAAAAACCTATTTGTGAAAACTAAAACATTACGGTCAGTTCAAAGTCCAGTCTTCATGCTTTTATAGCCATCTTTCTCTTCTAGCACTAAGCACACTGCTGACTAAAAAGAACTACCTCAGAGTAATTCCTACATATTCTCTCCATGAAGCCTGGGGTCCCCTGAAGTCGAGGTTAGGTCCTCCAATTTTATGTTCCAGGTGATAGGCTTTTATTCATTATAACACTAGTCACAATGAACTAACATCTACTTATTTATTTTATTACTTGTTTTACCTGTATTACTAAGAAGTCAGAGGAAAAAAATCTGTTATTGATCAAAGTTAGTGCTGTTAGGAATATATGCAAAGTTTTAATAAGTTTGCTGAACAAAAAAATTGAGGTAGTTAGTGGCTTACTTAGATGAAGTTGTTTCTTGTTCTTCTCTTTCTCTGGTTTCCCCAAGTTCTCTAAGAGCTACTAAGAGACGCTGATTTTGCTGTTGAAGTTCTTCAATATTTCTGTAAGATACTAGATGCTGTGATATTACTTCTGATGAACTACTTATGTCAGCAGAGCTTACTTCTTCATCACGAATTACATGGTTACCTCTTGCCTCTTCAAGTTCCATCAAAAGCACTCTAATCTAAAATAAAAAATTTACTACTTCACAAACAGCTGTGATTCTGGAAATGTTTAGTGTCAATGAAAATTATCAAATAAAAATATTACTTATGAAAACCCCAAATTTGCCCCAACTTACTGCTATTTAAAAGTAGCAAATTATAATTTCAAAAGCAAGGTCCTGTTTTTGTAAAATAATAATAAAGATATTTTAAGAGCCACACACAGACACCTTAAGACTGTATGTGTCTATTTTGTGTTTCTGTTTACATATGTACTGTATGGTAGTCAGAGGAAAAACAGTGAAAATCAAATTTAAGAAAGCACATTTATACCATTAAAGTTTAATTTCTATGAATGTATGTGTACGTACATAAAAATTAGAGTAAAACATAAATGAGACAATTTACATTTACTGACTTGTGCATTAAAAAGAAAACAAAGAGTAGCTGGGCCCCCTAGTGTGTGCCTATAGCTCCATCTATTCGAGACTAAGGCAGAAACATTAACAGGACCTAGAAATTCAGGGCCAGCTTTGGGCACACAGCAAAACCAGGTTTCTTAAAATCACTACCACCATCATCAGCTCCACAAGTAGCACAGTAAGATATATAAAATGCTTTATTTCAATAAAAATGTTCTTACATATGTTTATATAGGATCAAGTGTGTCTGCAGATAAAAGAAGGATATAAAATAATACACACTGGTTTATCAACCTTGGTTACACTCTGAGACATGGGAAGTAGAAATGTGGGAGCTGGAAAAGAACTTGTATTTATCTTTAAATTATTTGTGCACTTATTATAAACTGTGCCTTTGGAAAATGTATCAAAAAAATGAGTAACAGGGGCTATGGATAAACAATGCCTAATCTACAACAGTACTAGAGTTATAATATATATTCCTAGTTGACTAGAACTTCCTGTGGTGGTAACTGTCTTGGATATCTTCAGAGATTTAAACATTTCTGGTGCCCAGCATTACAAAAACGAAGATGGGTGATCATAGTGGCCCATACTTAGAATTCCAGCACTTGGGAGGTGTGGCAGAAGGAACTCGGCAAGTTGAGGCCACCCTGGCCTACAGAGTAAGTTTAAGGCCAGCCTGAGCCAAAAAACAAAACCAAAAAACTGTATAATAAATAAAATATTCTAACCTGCTGTGAAAGATCTTTTATTTGTATTTCCATCCTCTGATTATCTCTTTCAAGTACAGATGAATGTTTGTGAGCTTTATCAGTATCCTCCTGTAACCGCTGAATCTCCTTTAAGACAAACTCAAGTGAAAATTCTAGGATTTACATAAAAAAAGTAAGTAAAGGAACAAAAAAAATAGTGCTCAAATACCACAGGAATCAATATATAAATAAAACATTCTACAGAGCAGCTTTTTAAAAGAGAAACTCTATACAGGTCTGAACATATTATTCCTTGTTATTGTTAACAATGCTGATCATTATAAATGCCTGTCATTGCATAAAAATGATGGGAAAATTTCCACTTTTTCACTAAATGCATTGTCAACTCAGTCTTACAAACTACACCAAATGTTACACCAAAATGTTACCCTAAGAGTTACACCAAAATGATGTCACAGAAATACTCTCAAAAGTTTTGTGACTAGAACAAAACAAAGGACATTTTAAGGATTAACATCATCATAACTGTTATCTGGAAATTAATTCAGAAGTAAAAAGATATTAAGAAGTAAAATGCAAAGAAGACTTGATTAAAAAGTGTCAATAATTAATTCTAAAGACATGATCCAAAGCACAAAGCTGCTAAAAAAACATATATATATACACATATATAGATAGATAGTTCTTTGCAAAGTTTTGCATCATTATCTTTAAGAGGTTTAGGAACACAGTTTTTTTAAAGACACTGCTAAAAGCATAAAAACTGATGGCTTCTGAATCTTATATTTTATCTCAAATCCATGTAAATTTTCCTTCTTAATGTGTTGTTTTCACAAAATGTTTTAAATACTATTCAAATTAAACATGACTCACATTTGTCCCAAAGCTTCGACTAAATCTGAGCACATTTTTCTAAAGTTATACATAAACCAACTTCAGTAGAAACAAGCGAGAAAATAAAATAGGAAAATTTTCATGAAAGACAGCACTGATAGAAGCCTATCAAGTCCAAAACAGGATTAAATATGACAAAGGAGAAGTAATTGCATCATAAAACTATGAGAACCTTACAAGCGAGCATTACAGGATTTAGCCTGAAAGACACATACTAAGGACAGAAAATCAGACTATAACAGAGATACAGAAATTATCTTTAAATTCTTCAGAAGTTATGACAAATAGAGAATTACTAGTCTCATTAATAAAGAACATACAAGCACATTTCTCCAATGTACAGCTGCTCAGATTCTTAAGCCCCACTACCCTACATCATACTCTACCTCATCATATAACCTGAAATCCCTGGCAGAACCCTTAGCCAGAAAGAAACTTTTAATTGGACCCAAGGGACCTCTCTGTAAACTAACCTGGAGGGACAGTGATGGTGAGAAAGACAGTGCTTGAGGAGAGGTTTGTTCATTCCATTAGGGCAACACTGTTAAGACTGACTCAAAAGAAAGAGACCTTTAGATGCAACACACCTAGATTTAAACTGACTTATAAGCTGTGACAGCAGGAAAGATTTAATTTTGAATTAAGGACAAATTTATTTATCTTCTCCAAAAGAGGGGAAATTTGTCAATTTAGAATAGCAGATAGAAATTCATTTAGCTCAGTGTCCTAAGTGAAACTTATTTAATGAATGTTAAAAATTTTCCCAATGCGAGATCATGAATTCAATCCCTGGTAACAAACAAAACAAACAAACAAACAAAAATTTCCCCAGTCATATTGAGTTGTACCTTGAAAGTAAAATATTTAAGAGTATAAGCAGTAATAATAAAGTAAAAAATACTCTTGAAAAGTAAAGGATATTTAATAATTTCTTTGACACTTTTAATAATCAAATTAACAGTAACAAACTAAGGTATATAGATACCAAACTGTGAAATTATATAAAAAAAGAGTTCCAGCTATGGTCAAACAACATTATCATTTCTAGATAGGCTATCATAACCATCTGCAAAAGAACTACTCTATAATGGTCAATTAAGGAAGAGTTCTATTACAAAGACTTCAAGAGTAGTCCAAGAAAATCTGGTTCTTGTCCCTCACTAGAATCCTAAGAAAAATATCAAACAGCCTATATATATAAAGGGTCTCACAATTTCAGCTAAACGAAGTCAGAACATTTTGTTATTAGAGGTACTTAATAATGTAATTTGAAGTTTTAAGATGTATACCATTATCACTGAAAAACATAACTAGCCTTTCTACATCCAAACATCTTAAGAAAAAAATAGCTGCTAAATTATTTTTCATTTGCTCCTCCCTCAACCCAGTTAAAAAATAGGATTGGAACAAACCTTCATAGCTTGTTCAAGTTTAACTGATAAACTTGCTACAGCCTTCTGTGCACGTTCATACTCCTCACGCTGGCGCTTCAAAATTGGTGCTTTGGCTTCAACTTCTTTCACTATTTCATCTAGATATTTATTAATTCTTTTGTTCTCCAGTTTCTCCAAAAGCAACTGATCCTGTGCTTCCACATAAGCATTATACAGCTGAAAACAGAAGAGGTTATTTCAAGTCGAGGCACAGCAACAGAAGGATGCAATTAATGTAGTTTCACAAGTATTTCACAAATGTGAAATGTTTATTATTTGCCAAAATGAAAGCCTTTTCTGGAATACTTTGCTAATCGTCAGATGATTTTAAGAATAAATTTTGGGGGGAATTAAGCTTGAAATGAATCTGAATACACTTCTGTTGGAGAAAAAGATTTAACAAGATTTAAAGCCATTCTCACCTCAGTTAATTTCATACCAGGTTTCACTATCTTAGCTACAGCTGCCGCAGTGGGAGACATGGCTGCAAGTTCTTCCTCTGACAATATAGCTCCTGTGCCAAGACATACATAGTTAGCATGTTGGTGTAAAATTTCAAACTAAAAGCCACTAATAATTTCTAAAAACAATGATAAGACAAATCAACTGCACATTACATAGCTACCATAAAAAATTCAAAATATGGTAAAACACAATCCAATACTACAAATCACACAGGAATGGACCTATAATTACTAAATGGTAATTATATCTGGTGGTTCAGTACAGATACAGAAAATACTGATTTTAAAATAAAGATAAATTCTAATAACACTTGATAAAATTTCCTTATATCCCAGGATGACAAATAAATACTATCAGTAAACTATCAATGAAATCAAACTGTTAGACAAGTTTCAGTATTTCAAAGAATTAACAAACATCTATTAGCTATACCTTTACGTTTTGTAGCAGAAAGCAGGTCATTTGCATTTTCTAATTCCTTCTCCAATTTCCCTATTTTTTCAAGCATTTCTTTTTCCATTTGATCTTTAGATTCCTCCACCTCTAGAAGATGATCTTGTATTGCTTTGTTAGCTAAAAACATTTCAAAACAGAATATCCAAATATATAACTAAAATCATTCAGGTTATAAACTGTAAGAGAATAGTCCTTTTCCCTTCAGCAGACAGTAAATTCTAGAGTTCTTACATCCAACAGTGATCTGCTAAAAGCCCTTTTCCTAAGTACGACCCTTAAAATGTCTTAGCCTGATCATGGTCAGTCTGTTTCTCCTTTGATATCTCTTAACTGCAAGGAAAATAAAAACTCAACTAGTAGAAAAGTAACTCTAGGTATATCTTTCATGTTAACTTTGATCTTTACTTTAGAATATAGGAAATGATATGGAAGGACCACAAAAATATCAGTCCTCTATATCCTTGGATTCCACATCATGGATTCAATCAACCATAGACTGAAAACATTAAGAAAACAATAAAATTATGTCTGTGAAGAACAGGTATAGACTTTTGTCCTGTTGTTACTCCCCAATGACATATAACAACTATTTATAATGTATTAAGTATTAGAAGTAATCAAGAAATGATTCAAAGAATACTGGAAGATATGCAGAAGTTATATACAATTGTTACACTATTTAATCTAAGAGACTTGAGCATCTTTAAATTCCAGTGTCTTAACAAGGGTCCTAGAACCAATTCTCTGTATAATTTTTAAAAAGCAAGAATTTCAGGCAATAAAAGACTTTACAGTATGCTACTGAAAATTTTAAAGGGCAGGCTTACATTTAGAGTAAAACACATATGGTTATTAGATAAAAGAAATGAA
Source organism: Dasyprocta punctata (assembly GCA_004363535.1). Taxonomy (NCBI): domain Eukaryota; kingdom Metazoa; phylum Chordata; class Mammalia; order Rodentia; family Dasyproctidae; genus Dasyprocta; species Dasyprocta punctata. Next base: position 77,524 of record RJWM01001140.1, read on the forward strand.
AAAAAAAAAAAAGAAAAACTACCAAATTTTCCAAACATCATTTACTTTAAAATTTAACTCTAGATTTCTTGATCTAAGGCTCTTTCTTCTGTATCACATTTTGCTCCTAATTGCTAAGCCTGACTTCTAAACCAAATAATCTATACAAACATAAAAACATTCTCTTTAAAAACAAAATAAATCTCCCACAATTGAAAAAGGTTTACCTTCTCCAGCATCTTTCAAAAGTTTGTGAAGTTCATCCACTGCCCTTGTTAGTTCATTGCTCTTTGCCTCCGAGTCATCTGCAGCACTCTGAAAGTTAGTTTTAAAAAGTTACCTACCAGCTAATAAACCACCAAGGGATACTAACATACATGTAGAATATATTTACCTTATACAGGTTAGAGAGTTTTATGTGAGCATTTAACTCATTGTGAAATTTCTCTTCCATACTGGCCTGCTGTTCCTTGGCCTGAAAAAAATAACTCAATTATAGCAAGTTTGTAGCAAATACTACCAAATCTAATACTAGTGCACTAGTATTAGTCTACAATTTGAAGTGCTTATCAAATGCCAAGATTAAAAAAAAAAAAAAAACTTTAAAGCCTAAAACACTAAAATTACAATCAGTTTTAATGACAAAAAAAGAATTACTTTCAGGATAAAATATTAGGCATTTTTAATGTAGAATAAAATAATTCAATGATCAAAATTCACCCTTTCTTATTTTTTTAAACAGTATCTTGGATATGAGATAATCATTGCCATTTCTGGTTCTCTTTAGCCTAGTTAACTCCATTTGGAAGTATTCTGATTTTTTATGGTGCCAGAGACAAGAGTGAGACATGAAGTCACTCTAAAATCAGGTTTATAAATGATTTAGCATTTTTATAAAACAAATGTATTTGAAACTGGCCAACCATACCTCTTTTAATTTAGTCAACAAATCCTCTACATGCTTTTGAAGATGCTCATTTGATGTTTTTAAGCCATTCATCTGTTCTTCTAATCTAGAAACCTGGAAATAGAAGAAAAGATGGGAGAATGCTGCATCAACTGAAACTGATTTGATAACGAGGGTTATGCTGCCAAGGAAACACAAAATAACTACACACACTTAAGAAAATATGCATATTTAAGAAAATGAAAAATAATACTCATGCAGTAATGTTTGATAATAATTCATAAAAGCTCTACTTCTTAAATGTGTATTTAAATATGCATCCTAGGAAAGAAAATACATTGTAAGAGTAGAGGACATCAAGAGTAATCAAAAAACATAAATTATTTAAATGCTCCTAGTTATTTTACTAGGCCAATTAGTAAAGAGCTATGCCCTCTGTATGTGGCATAATAACCCAAGTAATTAGACACCACTGAATACATTTAATAAACTGCCACACCAAATGTAAACTCTACACGATCACGAAAGATGTAATTTAACTAATTTACCTCCTCTTTTTTGTTTTCAAGATTACACTTAAGCTCTAGGATCTCATTTCCTTTTTCTCTTCCAAGAGCCAGAAGTTCATCAGTTTTGGTTTTCAACTCTGTATTCAGCCATGTATTTTGACTATGCAGCAATTCCTTTTCTTGCTCTAAGCGTTTTTCCCTATACTAAAGAAATCAAGAAAATAACCTTTATAGTTAAAGGTAATATATGGTGATACGAGATTTTTGTCAGTGGCTAAGTGACACAAGCAGTCTTTGATTTTAGTTTTATTTAGAAAACGAAGAACTACAACAAATTTAAATTTCAAATAAGTGAAACAGTTCAATTAAAACTACCTTCATATTTAATTCCTTGATTTAAAAACAAAACATAGCCAGGTGTGATGGTACACACCTTAATCCCAGCACTCGGGAAACTGAGACAGGAGGATCACTGTGAGTTCGAGGTCGGCCTGGGCTACAAAGTGAGTTTAAGACCAGCCTAAACTGCATAGTGAAACCTGTCTCAAAAAGACCAAAACAAACAAACAAACAAAAAACACCCAAAACACAGCTTTTAATCCTCTTATAGATAAGTTACCTATATTTAACATTTAATTTAGGCAAATTCGAGCAAAAATTCTATTTTGTGCATTAAGAATCACTTCTTACTTGCCTTAATGGAAACATCAGAAGCTTGAAGTTCATCTAATTTTAGTTGAAGTTCGCCCTTTGTTGCATTGCTTTCTTTAAGTTTTTCATTTAAACGTTTAACATCCTCTAGAAAAGTCAAGTAAGAATTTGCAGATTAGTTAACATTCAGAGTAACTAAATGTTAAAAACACAAAGCAGCTGTTGACTTATTTTGTTTCTACCATAGTTAGAAACTCAATTTCAACCAATAAATAATAAAGAATCAAAATCTGTATATCCAATCAAACACATTAATGAGTTACTTTAAGATAATATTTCAAGTACAGAGTCAACAATAACTTTAATATAGTAGGTATACACTCAGGGATATTAAAATTTAAAAAATAGCACTTTAAGTTAAAAAGCAGTCAGAACATACACACTTAATTTTTTATCCTTAAAATTCAGCTTTTTATAAAAACAACTTCTTTAATTCTAATTATCATTGGATCACCATAACAACACATACACCGAAGTAACTCTTTTTTGAGACTGAAAAGTACAATTAGCAAGTTGAATATTACTGCACAGCAAAATAAATATGTGTGAATTTTCCCCTTGTTTTATAGAAGAATTTTCAAAAAAACTTTAAGGAAACAATGGGAATATAATATATAACCTGTTTAAAGAGTCTTGGTTCATTTAAATATACCAGTTTTATAACTCATAGTTCTACACAATGGTCTCTTAAGTTATAATAGTAAATGTTTACAGATAATAAAGATATTTTGCTTCAACAAAGAAGTTCAGGCTTTACAGCTGAATATTTAAACTTTTCAATTTTATATTATAAGTACTACTATAATAAAAATGCATTACAAATTACTATTTCAAAATGTTTTCCATTTGTGCATTTTCTTGATACTTCTTCAAACCCTTGACAATATTTCAGGAGAAAAACAGGATACTACACTGAACTATTTTATACTGAGTAATAGACAAATATCAGCAACGGAAATAGACTGAGGGTTAATTTCTAGTACTATCAGAACTGAAAGGAAAGAAATAGGTTAAAGCCTAAAATATTTCTTTATACCTGTTAAGTATTCAAGTTCTTGAGATAGTCTCTCATTGGTTCTAATTAAGTCTCTTTTCTCAGCTTCTAATTCTTCCTTTGTTCTTGTAAACTGGCTCTGTGATACAAAATAACGAATTTAAGAAAATCAAATTGAACAACCAATATAGGAACTGGAACATGAAATTGGCACTTATTAACATTATCTGCAGTTTAGAGACATTCTCTTACAATTCAGATTCCCACAATTTTCAAAATTCTCATAAGAACAATACTCCTATTCTTACTTTTGCTTTTAAGAACATTTCTGAGGCTCATGAAAAGTTTTCCCCATTTCCTTTTATTATGTAGAAGTAGAGTAATTTCCAAAATGAGTATTTACAGGATACTTAATGTACTTCTAATTTTCTTTGCTTTTATAAAATAAAACTTTGATAAATACTGTTTCATTTACTTTAGTTCAAATTTCTCCAAGAGATTCCTAGCAATGAAATTATTTAGAACTTGCTTTGTCAAACTACTTCACAGTAAGAGATGGTCTGTTAGGTGCTTTTTTGAGTAAGTACTAACCTCAAGGTACTCAAACAAGAACTGAGTATTTCAGGAGAAAAAGACAAGATATGCTAACGGGAAGGTAAAAAAATAATTACCTTACTACTACTTTATATAGTTTCTGTGATAAGTAGAGAAATATTTCATATTACCACTAGATATTTACAAAGTCTCCACTCCACTTTTAAGAAAAAAATTCCTTTTGCTTATTTCTTCCATAAATGATTTCCTGATCATTTGAAAGCAGTCATGTATTATGACTTTTTAATGGTTTATCTTCATATTATTTTTATGCTGACAATTTTAAATTTTAATTGGATTGAGTTTATCATTAATTTCCATTAAAAGTTCTTTTTTCTTGCTATGAATTTTATTTATTTTTGTTCTGGAAATTTTAGGTTTATGTTTCCTTAAAACCAGACACTATAGCCTTTAATCCCAGCACTCGGGAGGCTGAGGTAGGCGGAGCGTTGTGAGTTCGAGGCCAGACTGGGCTACAGCGCGAGCGCAAGGCCTGCCTGAGCTACATAGTGCGACCCTGCCTCAAAAAAAGCAGAGCCGGGAGTCTGGTTCAGCAGCGTAAGCGCCTGTCTGGCAGGTGCGAGCCTATGAGTTCAATCCCCGGTGCCACAAAAAAAAAAACAAACAAAAAAAAAACCAGACACTATAATAAAAACAGACATTAGTTTATTGAACCTTTGCATAATCTTTCAATTTATCTCACATAAAACCACATATAAATTATACTTTATATTGATGATTTAAAAACAAGCATAACATAAACAAAGCCTCTTCCTCTGCTTTAGGAGAAATGTTTTAATGTTAAGTTACCCTTTTAACATGTTCGCCATCAGTTCTGGGTGAACCAGGATGGCTGTTTCCTGTTTCACTCAATGATTCTCTAGTCCTGTAACAGGCCTAAATGGATAAGGCAGGTAACTGGAAGTACAGTTTTGAAGGATATATCCTGTCCTTGGCCCCTTCCCCTCTTTATGTTCTGGATGCCATGAAGTGAATGGCTTTTCTGTGCCATGCTCTTTCACCATGATGTTTGTGCCTTAGACAAAGCTGACACTGAGTCTTTTTATCTTGCTGATCACTTCCTCACTGTGATTTTCAAATAGATCATCACCAAGGTCAGTGTTAAGGAGATTTCTCTATATATTCTCTTCAAATTTCATGGTTTTGAGTCTTACATTCAGGTCTTTTATATATTCTGAGTGGATTTTCTCTATGATGAAAATAAGGGGTCAAGTTCATTCTTTTGTATGCAGAAATCTAATTTCCTCAAAATTTATGATATCATACTTATTATACCCTATTGATACCCCTACAAAATGTTGAGTTTTAGTTATTTGTGTACTCTATTGTAGTTCATTGGTCTTATACTTTTGTTTTTACACAAGTGCCATGCTGTTTTGTCTATTACATCTTTGTAACAGTTTTATACCAGGAAATGTGATGCTTCCAACTTCTATACAAATTTTAGAGATTTCTATGATTTCTGTTAAGAATGCTATTGAAGCCAGGGTTGGTTGTCCAATTCTGCAATCTCAGCACTCAGGAGGCTAAGGCAGGAGGATTGCTTCAATGTCAAGGCTAACTTGGTCAATATAGTCAGTTCCAAGCTGGTTTGAACTACATAGTGAGACTCTGTCTCAAAAATAAATAAATAAATAAATAAATAAATAAATAAATAAAAAACAATGCCATTGGAATGCTGTTAAGGGCATGGGATAACTTTCCATTTATTTGTGATCTTGTCAATCACTGTTTTATTGTTTGCAGAGTACAAACCTCTCACCTCTTTCATTCTATTTATACCTAAAAAGTTTTCGATGCTATTATAAATAAGATTTTCTTGACCTCCTCTTTGGCTGGGTCATCACTTGCACACAGAAATGTTACTGATTTCCGTACAATGATTTTGTATTTTACAACTTTATAAAATTTACTCATCCTAAGATATTTGTGGAATACCTGGCTTTTTCTACACACATGGTTTTATCTGCAAACTTATTTTTCTGATTTGCAAGATTTTTTCTTTCTGAGATCTAACTGCTCTCGCTATACTTACAGTTCTATATGCAATAAATGTGGCAAGAGCAAGCTCCTTGCCTATGTACTGAATCTTAGTGGAAAAGATCCATTTGGTCCCTTACAAATCTTTTTTTCCAGCAACAACACAGTAGCTATAGTTTGGACTCGAAATGTGCCTCAAAGGTCCATGTGTTTATTATTGGTTTATGGAGAATGCTATTCATTTTTTGAGTTGACTTTGCATCCTACTATGCTACTAAATTTACTTATTAATTCTTGGAGTCTTTTGGTAAAATTTTTTGGATCTTTTAGGTAGAGGATGTCATCACATAATTTAACTTCCTCCTTTCCTATACATTATCTCTTTAATTTCTTTTTCTTGTCTGACTGCTCTTGCTATTATTCCAAATACTACACTGAACAGAAGTAGCAGCAGTAGACACTCTCATGTTGTTTCTAATTTGCTCATTTAATGGGATTCAGGCCTTTGGTTTGTCCTAAGTGGCTTTTATCAGATTGATTTAAGTTCTTCCTTTACCTATGCTGCTAGGGTTTTTATTGTGAATGGATGTTGGATTCCATCAAAGGCTTTTTCTATATCTATTGAAATGATCATGTGATTTTTGCCTTGTTTATATGGCGTATTACATTTACTGACTTGCGTATGTTGAGCCAACCCTGCAGTGAATCCTACTTGGTCATGATGCACAGTACTTTTTGATGAGTTGCTGCATTTTGTTTTCCAGTATCTTGAGAATTTTTGCACGGTTCTTTTTTTTTTTTTTTTTTTTTTTTTTTTTTTTTTTTTTTTTTTTTTTTTTTTTTTTTTTTTTTTTTTTGAGACAGTCTCGCTATGTAATATAGGCTGGCCTTGAACTCATGGCAATCTTCCTGTCTCAGCCTCCCAAGTGATGGGATTACAGGAGTGCACCATCACACTCAGCGCATCTATACTGATTAAAGAGTTTGGCCTGTAGTTCTCTTGCTTTGATTGGGTCCTTTTCTGGTTTTGGAATCACGGTACCGCTAGCTTCTAGGAGTGATTTTGGGAGCGCTCCTTACCTTTGAATTTCATTAGAGTTTGAGGAGTATTGGCATTAGATCTCCTCTAAAGTTCTTGTAGAATTCGACAGTGAATCCATCAGCACCCAAGTTTTTCTCAGTTGGAAGTTTTTTTAATTACTTCTTCAATTTCATTGACTGATATGGGTGGGTTACTCAACATTTTATATTTTCTTGGTTTGGCTCTGTATTTCACATGTATGCAGGAATCTTTCCATTTTTTTCTGAATCTCCATTTAGTAAGGTTCTCAATTTTAGTAGACTATGCTGTGATTTTGCCTTTTTCATTTCTAATTGCATTGATTTGGGTCTTTTTTTTTCTTTTTCCTTTTTTTTGGCTAAGATTGGGTAGTGATTTGTCAATTTTGCTTATTCTTCAAAGAACCCACTCTTCAATTCTTTATATTGTGTTTTTAGTCTCAATTTTATCAATTTCTGCTATGATTTTTATAATTTCCTTTCTTATACTAGTTTTGATTTGGATTGTTCTTGTTTTTCTAGGACCATGAGGTTATTTGCACTCACTCTGTTTTTCTGATATGGGTTTTCATAGCTACAAATCCTTAGGAATGCTTTCATCATATCCCATAGGTTCCAGTATGTAGAACTGGGAATACTGTTTGAATCTAGGAAATGTCTAATTCCTTCTGAGACCCACTGATTAAGACGGCACTATATAATTTCCATGTGTTTTCATAATTGCTATGGTTTCTTTGTCACTGATTTCTGGTTTCACTGCTTTATGATCCGACAATATGCAGGGGACATCAAACTGTTATTCTTATCATTGCTCTAAGCAGATATTTACCAAGGTGGATTTACTCAAATCCCCAACATCAAAGTATTTTGAATGATACCTGAACTATTATAGCAATATATATTTTCTATTAAATAAAAGGAACGTTCAATCTCTCAATAAAACATGTAAAGATCCAATTATAAAATTTGTATATGCATATTTTCTGATGGCAGCATCTCCTAATAGGCCATCTTTTAACTGATTAATATCTAACAAATACAATTAAGAGTAGAAAACTTCCTTTAGTGTCACAAACACGATTAGCTTTATTCATTAGCTTTAGTAGTAACTTTTACCTGAATGGTGATGTTGCGATCCTGAGCAATTTCCAGTTCTTTGTTTTTCTCAGTTAGTGTCTTCAGTTGACTATCTAAGAAAAGAAATTTTATGAACATATACAGAACTATAAATACCCACACATATATATACTTAAAACTTTCAATGAGTATTTTTATCCAACTGCAATCCTTCCATAATTTTAAAATGGAAGAAACTGAAGCCCAAAAAAGCTTCACTTGTAATTACATTCTAACTTTATGAATACATCCCAAATTTACTGTATTCTATACCAAAATTTTAAATATTGTATTGCGTCCAAAATCAAACATAATTCTAGCCAATATATGTAGCAAAAATCAATGAGGATAGCAATATCTTTATTTTTCAATGGCATCTTCTATACTAACATATTTTTAAAAAGTGAGTTTCTTATCCAAAAATGAGAAAACTGAAGAAGATAATGAGAGAAAATATCTTTAAGTACATGAAATGCACACAGTAAATCATAATACAGATTTGTAATCCCACACTTGTTCTTTATTCTGAAGGGAGCCTTTAACATGGGGGAAAAAAAAAAACACAGAAAAAAATTATGCTTGAAACTCAATTTCCTCAATCTCAACTCATAATGGTCTATCTTCCCTGACAGTTTCCCTTCCAAACACACTCATATAAACACATACAACAAATATATAATTAAATAATAATATTCTTTCAAAAGTTTTTCTCCACTAAAATGTATCTGTATTATGTACTGGCAATTTAATGAGCATACATTCTTACTACAGAAATTCCTTGTTTAATGACCCACTTCTGCTCTTGCAACTAGGTCATTAAATAAATTGGACATTAATTGAGGGACTATATATATAGTATGTACATTCCAATATTAAGAAGAAATGGTCAAAGGAAATTTCAACTTGATGGTTTTGCTTTTATTTGCATAACTCTTACATGTAGCAGTGTAATGCATAACAGAGCATAAAACTATAGTACTGTACAGTACAATCAGCAAAAATTATACTTTTGTATAAATCTGTACTGTACAAAAAAAATGAGGCTCTATAAACAAGATGTATACACACACACACACACACACACACACACACACACACAAAGGGATTGTTAAACAAGCAGTAATTCCAATCTTCTATTTAGACAACAGCATTTTTAAGGAAAAAAAAAAACTGCTAGACTAGCATAGATTTTCTATTCTGTTTTAAAGTTATTTACTGCTTTCTAGACTTTTAGATCAAAAATTATATATAACAACTGCAAAGATAATTATACACCTGGAAGGCATTTGATCTTTGTCTAGGTTTATCTGAACTTTTCTTATCCCAGATCTCATTTTAAAAAAGAAAAAATTACAGCCATTTTCTTGAAACTCTAGCATTTTCTTGAACCTCTTTAGCACGCACAAAGCTTTTCCTTATGTTTTGTCAAGGCAAATATATGCACAAATTATGATCAATCACATAGAAAATGAATGTGCTAAGATGAAAAAAGTTACAATCTAAATAAACAGACAATAGGTACAGACTCAATGAGAGAACATTGAAATTTAATTTCCTTGATTATGAGGTTCCTACATTCCTTCTTTATCAAGTCAAATTAAAATCACGCTATACTTAAAAGCAATTACAGATACACTTACTCCTTTAAGACCTTTTCTGATGCTTGTTTCTTCTATCACAAGCAAAGAACAAGACACACCACACTCCTGAGAAATGTCACAATCTTTAACATTTTGTGGACCATAATGTAAGAAAGGTACAAAGAAAATGAGCTCCCATTTTTACTGGAATGAAGCTTTCAAGAGAAAATATATTGTGATTCATAGCTATTTAATAAGAAAGGTTAAATGTAATGGAATCAACAGGCTTTAATTTTCAACATAAACACAGTCACCTTAGTTCAATTGCATAATGCTTTAATTTTTTCAAAAAACTTTCAAAGTTACATCTCATTTGATATGTAAAGGTTTGTAAGCAAATACACACATAGGTGTAATCATTATAAAACGAGCAACCAGACATGATTTACATACTGCAAAACCACTTTTAATAGCCAAGTCAGAATTAGAACTCAGGCTTCTTATTCCTTAAGCCCCCTGTGGTCTCACAAAGTCTTCATCTAGTAAAAAGTCAGAATATAACATAAAAACAATAATTTCATCTGTAGTCACAATACTCCAAGGAAGCTTACGAAGACACGGGTAAATACTTACTGAGTTTCTCAAGCTCAAGTCGCAAACTTTGGCACTCACGGGTTTCATTCACCAGCCTCTCCTGACTATGGGATAACCTTTTCTCTATCTCAAAGTACTGTTGTTCTACAGAAGACAAGGTAAAATCAATCAACTGATCAATCACGTATACACATACATTGTCCAACTGCTACAAACTTTCAATAGCCTTGACTTTAAAATTCATACGAAGTACTGGAACTGCACTTCAAATAAGACAATTAAGAAGATAAATCAAACACTGAAAAGGGCTGATCTAACATTTCCAACTAATTTATGTGACATAAGAAAATAAAACTTAAAAGAGATTTTGATAAATACTTGTCTTCAAGTGGGCAACATGTCATATTACAAATATTAGCATTTTCCCAATGATCAGTAAGTAGACTGCCTAGTTGAAGGCAGATTTTTGGCTTTTTATTTTTCCGACAGGGTCTCGCTATGTAATTTAAGCTGACCTGGACTACATAGCCCAGACTGGCCTTGAACTCATTTTGATCCTCCTGCCTCAGCCTCCAGAGTGCTGGGATTATGAGGCATACATCACCATGCCTGCCTAAGGCAGACTTTTTAAAAAAAGGATTATACTGCTAAAAAACAAAACAAAACAACAACGAAAAAGAAAATCTTTTTTTAGATTAAAAACTGCTTTAAAAGGTTTGCTTCGAAATGTCAGAATAATACTTGACAGTACAAACTTATCACAATTTTCTAAAAACATGCTTAAACTTCCCAAAAGACTCCGTCTGTCTGTGTTGACCTGAAAATTTGTATTTTACCAGTGGCAACCATTATATTCTTAACCTTTTTTTAAGGATGTTCAGATGGCTACTATTTATAACTTTTTCATTTGAAGGCATACTATCACAAGCAGGTATTAATATTTCTATCCAATTTTCATTTTTAGAGGAACTACAACACATTAAACTTATTTAACTGCAAGTTCACTAAAGTGTACTTGCATCTAAAGTCATTTTTCTGAAATTTGTTTCGTAATGGGATCACAGGGCGACACATACATTAAATCTTTGTATACGTGCTGCCGAAGCAAGCACGACATATACATTAAAAGCAAATGCACTAAGTGGCCAATTAAAGAAAGACATGCATTCAGCTGACTAAAATAGAGCGGAGAATACTGGTCATTTAAAGTTCAACAAAACAGATTAGGTACCCCAGACGTAACAGAATAGGGGTCGCGAGATTTTGTGTAAATGACCCGAATTTTTCACACTTTCTTTATGTTACACAAAATTTAGAGTCCCTACAAGACATAGATCTAGTCACAGAGGAAAAACAAAACAATTAGTGGATCCACGTATGGAAAAGCGGGGGGCACTGTCTCTTTATCAACCTGGGTGAGAACCAGGAAAGAGAAGGCCCAGGGCGCGCAGAGTTCTGAAAGTGATGCCACCCAATAATCGTCAAACAGTGCAAGCGGTAGAAGGGATGGAAAGAGCTCCGAGCCGAACGAAAGGGAAGAAGGCCTTCTCACTTACCGCTCTCCACCTTAAATTTCTCGTGTCGCCCCTTCAGGCCATCGATCTCGGACTGCTGATCAGCAAGGAACTTTTCAAGTTTGCTCTGGACCAACTTGGGCAGCTTGTTCAGCTCCGTACGCTCCAGGACCTGCTGCAACACAGCCGCCATGTCGGCCAGGGTCGGGGGTGCGACGACAGCGGCAGACAGAGTTGAAGCGGAGAAAAAAGGCGAAGCCCAGCACCCAGAAACCTGGGCCGCTGCCTCCACCACCTCTCTCGACGGCTAGCGCGCGCCTGTTCGCGGGAGACTGCCGCCGCGGGACCCTGGGAAATGGAGTCCTGCGTTAGCCGTGGCACCAGATGCGCCACAATTCCAGTTCCCAAAGTGGGCCCCCAACTGCGGGAAGCGATGCACCCTGGGAAGCAGTGCACCCTGGGAATCCGAGTTCCCAGACCCTACAGTGCATCAAACTTCCGGCCCCACCCGCTTCAAGCCGCGCAGGCCTCTGGGAAATGTAGTGGTTTTCTCATTTCCTTCCGTCCACCAAACCCGCAGCGCGCGTTTGCGTCCTCCTCTCTCTCCGCCCACCGGCTCGGCTCGCGTGCCTACACGATCACTGTCCGCGCGGTGGCGCCAAAAACTCACATCAGTCCGTGAAGGACAACGTTGCCATACAGTCTAAACCTCGGGACGCGATGGGTCATTTTCCACGGATTCTAGACACTGAGCCACTAGAGAGTATCGGTCCCAGCAGAGCCAAATGGCAAGCTCGCAGCTACCGCCACGCTTTCAATGGCACATGGAAGGGGGCGGAGTGATAACCACCGTTGTTCTGGCAGAGGCTCTGCTGGCGGCGGGGTGGGGTGGGGGGGGCGATCACATGCGTCATCAGTTTGCGCCACCTGACTCGAGGCTCGGGTTTTGTGGGAAATGAGGTGGAAGGCGTCGCGTTGTGATGACTTCTTTGACTGTGGAATTCGAACCAAAGGGTAGCCTGCACCCAGAGGTTGAATGTACCCGGATTTCCTGAGGGTTCAATAGATGTATCTACCAGCGTGCACATTTTATAGAACAGGTAAATTAGCCTAAGTGTGTGTGTGTGTGTGTGTGTGTGTGTGTGTGTGTGTGTGTCAAGCGTTGAGTGTGCGGTCGGCCTCTTGAGAGCGCCTGAACAGAGAAAGAAAGGGACGTAATGTAGAAAACAGTCGGTCACTCAAGTACAATCAAATCCAGTTCTGACGAACTTATTTCGTGAAACCTCGAATCTACCTGTTTTTGGGGCGGGGGGTGTATACTGAGTTATTAAACAGTGAATTCAAGGAGCCCGGTGAATTTTTTAGGAAGAAGATGAAATAAATCAGGAGTTTGAATGTATCATATGTTTTTAAGATGACTTGGAGAAATTGTCTGATTTTGAAGTTTTAAAAAGTGAAAACTGTTGTAACAGTAGCCTTAAATACTTTCTTAAAAAATCACTTGTCACCTTGCCGTTATAACAAAACTGTGTTCAGATCATATTTCTACAATATATAAACTCATTCTGTAGTTCGTTTCATGTTTGGTTACTCTTCTGAATTTGTTAAGTTCTTTATTGAAAGTATGATATTTCGAAAGTCATCCTCTTAGCATTTATCACAGTCATGCACCTTCTGTGAACTGGTAGTTTAGTTCTTGCATGAAATTTGTTTCCCTCTATCTTATACATTTGAATCTGTTGTTATGGACATCTGAAATTTTTAAACATCTCATCCGTGTTATTTTGTAATAACTACGGTTGAACAAAATCAGTAAGGAACGTGAAGTGTCGCCCCAAAATATTTCACATATACTCTTTAAGATTGCTAGTATGTCACTATACTACCATATGGCAACAGTAGCATCATACCCTTGATCTACTGTTTGGGAAATGCAGATATTCTATACTTAGACTAACAGAATTCTGAAATTAGATAGATTTTTGGATCTGTCAGTGTTATAGGCAACTGAGTTAGTTAGAAATATTATAGGCAGTCAGAGAGGCCCTCAAGGGAACTGGCACCGAGCACCAGATGTCTTGTGATCTTGGAAGAGACACACACCTCTTGCTGTGGGCCAGATCTCAAGACAGAAGGCAAAACAAATGCAACCATACCCTAAGTATAAACGTTAGGGATTAGGTATGGATCATCTTGAGAAGCCAGGAATTACCATCCCAATCCCATACAGAAAGTCGCTGATCTGTAAGAATGCTCGCTTACTACGTGACTTGCTTCCCCATTTGCCCCTGATTTGGTCTATTTTACCTCAACGATCTTATTGGTTGACCACAGTTCTGTCCCACCTCAAACCCATCTGCCTTGCAAGTTCCCAGTTTTCCCCATCATGGTTTTACTCTATAAAAGTCATTAGAAAAGTGAGAATCTTTGGCAACCCACTCGGGACCCCTTCTGTCTCTCTCTCAGACAGAAACTTGCTTTTTCTGAATAAATATTTCTGTTCGTAACCTCCGTTGTTCCTAAAATTCATTCTTTGATTTTAGAGAACACAAACTCACACTGGACATACAGTAGGATGTGAGTTTTGTTCCCCTATATCATCAGGATCCAGATTTTTTTTTCCCTAGGGAGCTTGAGTTACCTAAAGTCACACTTTAGGGAATTTATAACTATATAAGGCAAGATAAATGTTTTTGTAGTGCCTTTTATAAGTGTGGTTGGCAACATTTAAAAAATTTAAAGAGAACCAAAGAATTAATTATCTGATATCCAACCAGACTTCGTAATTTAGTAGGTTTCCATTTTCCTATTACATTCAGTTCTTTATACGATAAGGTGGCTAGTCCAGTAACACTCCAGAAGAAATGAATTTAGAAGGTTAAACATAATATTAGAGTCATTTGCTGTTTTTTTTTAAGAGTCAAAAATTATTAATGGCCAAAAGAAAAGGAGTAGAATAACATGATAAAAAAGAAGCAAGTTAATATGCAGAACTGCATACCTGGCTGAAGGCATTACTAATAGTTGAAAGCTCTTAACTTTATAAAGGGAGAAGGATTTACACAGAAAGATGAAGATTTAGTCTCAAAAGTAAGACAGTATGCAAATCTAGTTCACTTGTACTGTTGTCCAAAATGAGCTAGAAAAAAAGCTTAATGTATTTTGATAAATTGAATAGGTTCTTTGAAGCTAGTGTGCAGTAAGATCAGACAGGCCCTTTCAAACTTGAACCCATTCTCCAGACTTTAATTTTAGAGTAATGGCAGAATCATTTTGTTATTCTTTTGGTGTCAGGTACACCATCCCAACATATCTGTAGTAAACTTCACATTGTAGAATTAAGAATCGAATCTTTTGTAGAAAAGCCAGGTGTGGTGGCGCACGCTTTTAATCTCAGCACTTGGGAAGCTGCAGCAGGAGGATCCTTGTGAATTTGAGACCAGCCTGGGCTATGAAGTGAAATCAAGGCCAGCCTGAACTGCATAGTGAGACCCTGCCTCAAAAAATAGGACCAGGAATTTAGCTCAATGGCCTAAGCACCTGCCCCTGGCAGGCGCAAGGTTGTGAGTTCAATCCGCGGTACAAAAAAACAAAATCTTTTATAGAACCTGAATGACTCATCTCTAAATTGCAGTATTCAAAATACTGCAATTGTGTTTCCATGGTCTTTATGTTTATATTCATTTTATAGCTTTTTAAAGATAAATCATCTCTTATGTTTTATTTTTCACATGGGATATGAGCCTCTTGGTATTACCATTCATTATGGTCTAGATCTTTTATTCAATATCTTTCGTTTTAAGCTGTAGAAATTCTAGTTATAGGCGCATTAAATCAGTGGGGTACTATATTGTTTTCCATCCACAAACTGGAGAAACACCAGAAGATGAACTACCCTTTGTTGTGACTTAATTGAAGGGTTGTGTATAATTCCTGAGTTTAAACATGTGGTTGAAGATACAGATTCTTGAGCCGGACTGCCTGAATTTCAAGTCAGCCTTTGCCACTTTGTCATCTGGGCAAATTATTTCTCTATTGTTTGTTACAATTTCTTAAATCTATGAAAAGGAGGGTTAAATAATACCTACCTCATAAGGTTTTGTAAATATTAAATATTATTGCATGTAAAGTACTTAGAATAATGGCCTATAAAAATAAAAGCCAATACAGAGTTATTGCTGCATTGCTGTTTACTTTTATAAGTTACTCAGGCAGAGATCAAAGTTATTGGTCTTTGTGCCATCCTACCTGGCACAATTTCTTTTGTTGTTGTTGTTGGTTTGTTTGTTTGTTTGTTTTGATACTGGGGATCGAGCTCAAGACATCATGTTTACCAGGCAGGCACTTGAGCCACTGAGCTAAATTCCTGGCTCTATAATCTGCTGTTGTTTGTTTGTTTGTTTGTTTGGTACCCTGGCACAATTTCTTGCAAATAATAGTTTTACCATATATGCTTATTAAGTAAATGAATTTGATTCTGTCTACCTCCTTATAAACTATGTAGAGAGTCATCTTTACTATTTTAGAAATAAAAGCTCCAATAAAAATTATCAAAGCTAATAGGAGACTAAAGGAGACTAAAGTAAAAATCAGGTGTTTTGACTATAATTTAATGTCTTCCTTATCTCAAGTTTGAGAAAAAGATTTGATCTCTCGTGTGAGCGTTGATTGGTACTTACTTCCTGTAACACTGTGTTAAGGAGAATTCTGAAGCTACATTTGAACTTTAGAAGAAAGAGTAGCCCATTTAGTAAGGAATCGCTGCAAGATCTGGCATGGTATCAGGATACCACCACTTTTCTCACTATATTACTCTCATGCTAAAAACATTGACAAATTACATAGCTAAAGGTGTTTTATATTTTTTTCTCATAATTTAGGAGACTGAATTAACTGTCAACAATGGGACGAACCTACATTGTAGATGAGACTGTTGGCCAGTATCTTTCAAACATCAATCTCCAAGGAAAATCTTTTGTCTCTGGTCTTTTAATAGGACAGGTATGTACATTTATTGATAAAACAAATTACCTAAGTTAAATATGCTATTTAACAATAAATTCAAGGTTGAAGGATATAAGGATATAATTTAGAAGTACATCACTGAGGAAACATTAAAGGTACATCATTGAGGAAACATATTAAAGTAGGAAAAGGCATTTCAGGTTTGTTCATGTCAGATTATATTTCCTTTTGACAATGTGAAAGTATTTTTTAGTTTATGAAGTAATGTAGAAACTCCAAAACTAGAACTTTGTTGATCAGATTATGCACGTTTGTTCTTTCCAAAGTATTTTGTACTTTCTTCTAATCTTTACTAATTGTAGGTTGCCCTGTTGTTTATGAAAAAAGTTTTAACAATTTTATTCATATTCTATTTTGTTTTGTCTTACCTCAGACTTATAGCAACAGTGATGATATGGTCATATTTTTGTTACATATTGTAATATCCATCATACTGTTACTAATTAATTAATTAATTTTATTATTTTAAAGGAAGTAAAACAGAACAGTAAAATGAAACAAAACAAAACAGTGATAGGACAGTAGGCTATCCACAATTGTTACTATACTGTTATGCTCCAAATAGTTGCCCAGACTACCGGCCCCCACCCTGCAAAATCAACCAAACAACGTAAATGTCAGGTTACTTCCCTACTTCAGTTATTATTATCTCAGCCTGTGTCACGTTTGGTTGCTTACTGGGGTAAGGGATGGTAGGCAGAGGCAGCCTCATCGTTGGCTCTCCTTGGCTCAATGGGGCCTCTGCCAGCACACAGGGAGGCTGCTTGCCTTCCTTACTGCTTCTCCCTGGCCAGCAGGACCTGCACTAGCACACAGGGAGGCTGCATGAATCTCTTGCTGTTTCTCCCCAGCCAGCAGGGACGGTGCCGGCACACAGGGAGGCTGTACGGATCCCTTGCTGTTTCCCGCTGGCCAGTAGGACCTCCGCCTACACACGGGGAGACTGCACAGCTTCCTTGTTGCTTCTCCCCAGCTGGTAGGGCGTCTGCCACTGCACAAGGGCTGGGGGCTGCATTGCTTCCTTGCTATTTCTCCCCAGCTGGAAGGGTCTCCACTGGCTCATGTGTTGCTTCCTTGTTCTTTCTTCTTGATGGCTGGTAGGGCCTCTGCTGGCAAGGCCTCTACCAGCACATGATGGGTGGGGACTACGTTACTTCCTTGCTGTTTCTCCCCATCTGGCAGGGCCTTCACCCCTAATTTTCTTGTTTTTGCTAAATCGCTGAATTATCTCTTTCCATGGGCTTCAAGTCTCTGTTCAGATCCTTCTTATGCACATGGGACCCACCTCTCTTCTCGTTCTCTTCCTCATGTTGCTGTATTCCAGGGTCTGGACACCAAAATTTGGAGAGGTTCTTTCTCTGCTGCTCACCTCTGTGCCATTTTCCCAGAAGTCTCTGATTTTTTTTATTTTATTTTATTTTTTTTTTTAATGTTGGTTCCATAGAGAGAGAGGGAAAAGGATTGGGGTAAACTCGGAAATTAGACATTTCTATTCCTCTCATGGTTAGGTCTCAAAAATTGACACAGAATGGAGAAGATATTTAGATACTTCTTTTACAAAGCATGAGCAACATCATGTTTTTGAGGCTTGGTAAATGATGCTATTATTATGACAACTTTCTTCCTGCCTATTTTAATCTGATGCCTTAGAACTTTCAAATTTCATAATTAGCTTTCTTTGATTTGATTCTATTCTTATTCCCAAGACACTTTGTCTTATAATTTGATACCCCGTTTTACCTACTTAAAAAGAATGCACTGACTTGAACATGTAGCTCAGTGGTAGAGCACTTGCCAAGCATGCACAAGCCCCTGGGTTTGATCCCCAGCACTGCCAAAAAAAAAAAAAAAAATTGTACAGCCCAGAGGACTTAGGATTTTCTATATCATTCTGCACAAGCTTAGTTAATGTCAGTGTAGTCCTGAGAGACAAACTTATTTTCAGAGCTTTCAAAAATCAAATTTCTTCCAAGACAAAGGGCATATCTACACTTTCCACCTAGGTAGTAGCACTCTGTAAGTCCTTTCATTAGTCAGATCTGAACTACTCTTATTGTGGGTATTCTCAGAATTGAAGTCAGGACCTCACATGTCCTAGGCATAGTGCTCTACCGCTGAGGTATATCCCAGTGCTGGACTACTTTTTGATTCAGGGTATATAGTATCTAATGTGGGCATCTTTTCACTAGGAATTTTTTTAAGGGTCTTTTTCCCCCTTTATTTAAAATATGTAATTGACAAGTCTTGAAAGATGTGCTTAGTACAGATAAAATATCAAGGATAAAGAGACTCTTTTACAAACTGGCTTTATTCTATACACGCTACTGTATTTCTTGAACTCAACAAAACTGCCATCTTACAAATAAGTTTCTAAAAATGTAAGACTTTCCAGCTTGTCTTCATGCTTTTTATTTCTTACAGCTTTCTACAGGGTTTTTCTTCCTTTTTAATCTAGAACTTATCTCTTTTCCCTTTTGTCTCAAGTTTACCTGTTTCCCACTCTGCAGTGTCAGTTAACTTTTTTTTCAAAATTAAATATTTTATGAAAAAAAAAAGAGCATCTTTAAATAAGACCTGTATTCTTTTCCTGTGTACATTTGTTGGAAATTACTTTGGTAGAAATAGTCTTTCTATGTTTTTTATCCCAAGATGATGCTAATGATCATTAGGGAATTTTAGATACATATAAAGAAGATGCCACACTAATTTGTATTATCAACTTTATTTTCACTGTTTTTTAGGAAATTTCCACTGCAGTAAAACTGAGCTGTTCAGTGATCCCAAGTTTATCTTTAGATAATAAAAATTGGTTTCCCTCAGTAACCTGGTAATGCCTCAGTTCATAAACACTTTTGCTTACAAACAATTCACGTCATGAGCAAAAGTGTTCTTCAAAATATCACTTCTGTTCACAAACTCCCAATCAAGTGACAAAAAAATGACCATGGCCCCACACACACAAATGCTATCTTCCCCATAATTGTAAAGCAAATTAAGTTCATTTTCCGAGGCACCACCATACAAATATTAGTTCTTCATGTCGAAGAGCTAAGATAATCCGATTTCCTCAATTAGATATCACTCTAATAAATGTTTATAATTTGTTTTTGAAGTGTTCTTCACAGAAGGATTATGTGATTCTTGCCACAAGAACACCACCCAAGGAAGAACAAAATGAGAACCTCAAGCATCCTAAAACTAAGTTGGATAATTTGGATGAAGAATGGGCTACAGAACATGCCCACCAGGTAATCTTATTTATCTCACTGTATAGTTAAGTTGGTTATTTGACCAAAAAAATCACTTTGTTCTTAGGTTGTTAGACTAGCATTTCAAAGAAATTATTCTTGTTGAGTAGTTGACAGTGGCAAGATTCAAAACAGCTTTATAGAGAACTCTGAGCTTGAAGAATGAGTAGGACTTTTCCAAAAGAACAGATTGAATATCCTGTGGAACACATTGAATATCCCAAAGACAATATGGATAAACGATGCAAAGAGTAAAAGAAAGCATGTTAAGAGAATAGCAAGCAATTAGTATAGTTGAAACAGAGTATGTAGAAGAATGTAATTAGACATAAGATTGGAAGGGGCCAGTTTATGAGTCACTTGAGTGCAGTCTTAAGGGAAATTTATTTGCTAGACAGTTGCTCCATGGTAGACTTTCAGAGATCCTTATTTTGTGACAGGATTAATATGACTGATTCACCAGTAATCTACAAGATAAATTTGATATCTTGGGATAGTTTCTGTAGATAATAGGCTGAACACAAACCAGAAAACATATTTACAGCAATAGTCAAAAAAGAAAGATAAAGGACTTAAACTAGATTCCAAACTTCGTGAGGGCAAGAGTCACGTCTGTTTTATTTATTGCTACATCCTGAGTGCCTATGACGGTATTTCCATGGTTTATACAATAATGGGAACTTCAAAGTATTAAATAAATGAATACATCAATAAACAGACTTACAGTGGGCTACAAGTTCATTACCAAGGGATTTCAGAGAAAGAGCAAAAATCAAGAAGACTTAGTGACCAAGCAAATTACAAGTGAGGAAATATAGGGTGAGCGTAGCTAAACATGACTGAATAACTTTCTATTTTATTTTACTTTTGGTTTCTTATAAAGTTTTACATGGTATGTGTGTATATCTGTACATATAGATGTGTATGTGCATATATATATACACATGGAGAATGTGAATGAATTTATATAGTAAATTAGATTAACATATTACCTCTAAAGAGAAATGCTTAATTTTATATGTTGGTAATTTTGAAAAGACATGTAGGTTTCCTGTGCTAAATATGAAAATTTACCAAATTTTTGGTGCCATACTAAGTAGAATTTATGAAATTATTAGACACATTAAGTAGCCACAATAGAGTGAAGGAAATTACAAATTATGGAGAACAAACTGGTAATATGTTATGTATAATAAACGGTTGTGGGATAAGGTCCATGGGAGACTACAGCAAATTCTGATGGGTGTTCATTAGCCTCTGAAATATCCAATAGAAATCAATCTATAAAAGTATAAGAGAAAATCAATTCAAGGTAAGGAACAGTCAGAGTAAAGGAATAGACTTAGAAAGTGTAAGCTGGGCATGGCGGCACACGCCTTTAATCCCAGCACTTGGGAGACTGAGGCAGGAGGATCGTTGTGAGTTTGAGACCAGCCTGGGCTACAAAGTGAGTTCAAGACCAGCCTGAACTGTATAGTAAAACCCCATCTCAAAAAATAGGGCCAGGGATTTAGCTCAGTGACCTAAGTGCCTACCTGGCAGGCGCGAGGTTGAGTTCAATCCCCGGTACCAAAGAAGAAAAGAAAGCATAGGAGTATGTAAGGAGAACAGTGAACAGTTTTGTACTGGTAGTTGAATATTTCAGGGAAAATTATATCAAATGAGGCTTCAAACATTGAATTGGCTAGATTCTGGAAAGACTGAAATAAGAATATGCTAAAAGATATATCTCTTATCTTAGATAAACTTTCAAAGATGAAATATTTCATCTAAGAAAATATTTTATCGTAGTCATTTTATCTTGAAATAAAATACATTTTGCTGATAGTGGGAAGCCACTGAAAAAATTTCAGAAGTTATTTTAGTCTTTCAACCTTATAAGAAAGGGGTTTACATATCGGTGCAGCTAAAGAATGTTGTTACAATTTTAACATAAAAAGCTAAGGACATTGTACAAAGATGATATAGGTAATGAGACTCCATTCATCTTGGTTATCATGTTTCTCATTATTTTAACCAGTTTTTCAGCTGCCTTTGGCTGAACATTTTGTATATAGTTGGTACTTGGTAGATGTATACTGATTTAATATTTAGTTTCTCATAGAAAAGGCTGCATTGCTTATGGTAACTAATACTGTGTTTTATGTTTAGGTATCCAGAATGCTACCGGGGGGACTTCTAGTTCTTGGAGTATTTATTATCACAACTTTAGAATTGGCAGATGACTTTCAAAATGCCCTACGCAGAGTAAGTCTGATTGATATATCGAGAAATTTTTTTTCTAAACTAGGGACTGAACCCAGGTCCTTCACTCTGAACTATGTGTTTAACACTTTTATATTTTATTTTGGGATAGATCTTTCTAAACTACTCAGTTTCCCAGACTGGGCTTGAATTTGTAATCCTCCTGTGTCAGCCTTCCAGAGTGCTAAGATTACAGGCATGGGCCACAATATCCAGCTAAAAATTCATCAAAGTTGCATGTTATTTTAATTCATTTTCTGTGTAGATAGTGACCCTTACCATAATTAGGTAAGTGTTCCAAATTGTTTATGCTAGGATTACATTGAAACAGCTTTCTCTTCCCAGTTGCTTATCATGAGTGTAATAAGTGACTGTATTTCTATATTTTTAAAGAAAGTCTGTTTTAAAGATAAATTCTTAACATTGTGAAAGAAGTCATTGTGGTTTAACAGTTTTTCTTGTGCAGTATCAGTTTTCTGTTAGATCTTCCATTTAGTACCATGTGATTGTTATGGGAAGTTATTCTGTTCAGTTCTCTTTAGATCTCAGAGTAAAACATAAACAACAATCAAATAGCTATTCTTTATTTTTGGATTGAATATATATCCTGAATCACATGAGATTTTTGTTTTATTCCTATGTCAGAGAATTGGGTAAACTTTTCTAAAAGTCTGAATGTCCTAAGCTGTTTCCTCTTAAACCAAAACCTGATGCATACTCTGCTGCTCATCACTTTTAGTGCTCAAGATCCACGAGTCTTCACAAGGGTATTTCATATCTAGAGAGGGATACCTCATACTCTTTAGAAGCACCAAATCCACAGTGTCCCCACTGGGAAAAAAAAAAGTTTTAGTAGAAAAAGTACAGTTTAGACTCTCACTAAACCACCTTGTGTTCATCAATGGAGCCAAACATGTTCACTGGAAGAAAGATACTCTCTTTAATAAATGGTGCTGGAAAAACTGACTTTCCACATGCCAATGACTAAAACTAGACCCACATCTATCACCAGGCACTAAACTTAAGTCAAAATGGATCAAAGATCTAAATATTAAAACACTAAATACACTGGAAGAGAAAATAGGTAGAAATCTTGAAGACAGAGGTATAGACAGAAAGTTTGTGAACAAAACCCAGACCACACAGGAAATACAACAAAGAATCAACAAATGCGATCTCACCTTATTAACAAACTTACTCAACAAAAGAAATCACCAACAAAGTAAAAAGACAACCCACAGAATGGAAAAAATTATAGCCAGTTGTCCCTCAGACAAAGGACTAGGACATATGAAAAATTGAAAAGTATTAGACCCCCCCCACCAAATTCAAAGACCCAATCCAAAAATGGGCATCTAGGATGAATACACATTTCTTAGATGAAAAAATACAAATAATAAATAAATACATGAAAAAATGTTCAACATCATTGGTCATTCAAGAAATGCAAATTAAAACAACACTGAGATTCCATCTTACTCCAGAAAGAAGGGCTGTCATCAAAAAATCAATGGCTGTCGTCAAAAAATCAGCTGATAACAAATGTTGGTGGGGCTGTGGGGAAATAGGAACCCTTCTCCACTATTGGTGGGAGTGTGGACTGGTTTAGCCACTGTGGAAATCAGTGTGGAGATTTCTTTAAAAAACTAGGATTAGTGGTTCTTTTGACTCACCTATTCCCCTTCTGGGTATCTTCCCTGAAGAATGATTATACCACAGCAATGTGTGTGTACCCACGTTTATAGCAGCACAATTTGCGATAGCTAAATCTTGGAAACAGCCCAAATGTTCATCAACTGAGGAATGGATAAAAAGGTGTGATTTTTTTTTATATATATATAATGAAATACTACTCAGCTATAAAGAAAGATAAATTGAGGCTTTTATAGGTAAGTGGAAGCAACTCAAGACCATACTTGTAAGGGAAATAAACCAGACCCACCATTGTAAACGTATTGTCCCACTAGTGTGAGAATCTGAAAGAGTAAACAAGATTCAAAATGTGCAATAGATGTTGTAAATAGGGAAGAAACTGTTCAACAGAAAAGAAAAACTGAAGGGAAAAAAGGGAAAGGGAGGAAAGGGAAAGGAAATTTTATATATATATTACCTGACAGTTAAGATAGGTGTACAGCTAGCTTCTCTTGGTCCATTGAGGAGAAAGTTTTGTGCTAGTAATTTTTTGCATAATGTTTCCTGCCTATGTCTTGTAGTCTGAACAACTACTGTGAATATAATTCACAATGTGTTGATTATTTTTGCTCTATTAGCCTGAGTTAGAATTGTTTTATTTCTTACTTTTTTCTGTTTAAAATAAAAAATAAAAGAAAATCCCAGATACTGTAAATTATTTCAGTTTTGTAATCTTTCTTGTCAGATGTCTCACCCCATGTCTTTGATACATTGTGCTGAAGACAGTAAGAGAAGAAAATGCAGATCCTCCCTTTTCATAAAATTTTTCACTTTTCTAATCATTTCAGTGAATTTACCGCTTTCACCCTTGTTCATCATCATTTAAAACATACTTTAAATCCATGTGTACTTAATATTCATAGCATGGTTTGCAAATCTTTTTGTGGTTGGTGCTGAATTGAATGGAGTGAATGTGGATGATACTAGACAGGTCCAATCAAGTTCTTCTGGTTTTATAAATTGTTTTTAAAAAGAATGTGAGACTTTATAAATGCAGTGTCTCAGAAATTGTTGAGTTTCAATTGTTTAACTTTGTTTCTATTGGCTTACATTGAGAGACATAACCATATAAAACTTGTTAATGTCTCCCATAAGGTATTGTTAAAAGCTTTATTTATTTATAAACATTTCATTTTATTATATAGTGTTGTGTTTCTGGGAGAAATATGTTTCGATACCGTCAAGAAAGTTATGCCTCTTTTGATCAGTTGTTTTCAGCATAGGACCATGTGAGTTACACAACAAATTAGATTTCTGTCTACATATTGTTGTTAGAAAGCTGACAGCCACATTTATGACACTTTCACCCCATATCAACTGTTCATTTAATAATTTTTGTTTCTGATACAAATTTATATCATTTGGATTTTTTTCACTTTTAATTTGCTATTGCTTTATTTTTTTATTCTATGTATTTTGTCTCTTGTGATATTTAAATAGGAATTGCTAAATGCGATGTGCTCTTATTTTTATATTTAAAATCACTTGTCATTTCTCATTCAAATTAAAGTCCCTCCCTCCCCCCTTTTTTTTATTTTGGTTTTTTTGAGATGGAGTCTCACTATGCAGTTCAGGCTGACTTTGCACTCACTATGTAGCCAAAGCTGACCTTGAACTCACAGTGATCCTCCTGCGTCAGCCTCCTGAGTGCTGGGATTACAGGTGTGCGCCACCACATCCCGGTTAAAGTCCCTTTTCTACATATAGATACTAATTGCTCAAAATTAATTTTTCATGTCTAATTAATCATTAGAGACATTGACTTATATTTTCTATTTAAAATCCAATTTTGGGTGATGAGGGGATGAAAATGTCAAAGTATGTTACATTCTAGTATGAATCTACCAAAATGGAACATTGATATAAACAATACGAATAAAAATAAAAAAACATTTTTATGTAAATCCGTCTAATGGAATCCCAAAACAGTTAATATATTGTTTTGAAGGCGAGAAAAGTTAATGACAGAACCATGGGATTTTAAACTGGGCATAGTAACAACACATGCCTATAATCCCTGCACTGGGGAGACTGAGGCATGAGGATCAATGCGAGTTCTAGGCCAGCCTAAATAAAACACAAAGCCAAATCTCAAAAAAAAAAAAAAAAAAGAGGGGAAAAAAATTATGGGATTTTAAGGCTGAATGGTAGCATAGGGATGTTATAATTGGTTTTTTTCACACTTACTATTTTTTGTGTATATATTCAAATAATTTATATTTTTCTGTCTTTCAGCTAATATACGCTGTGGAAAAGTCTATGAATAGAAAAAGGTTGTGGAATTTTACAGAGGAGGAAGCTTCAGAACGAGTGATACTTCACATTTGTTCTTCTACAAAAAAGTATCTTTTATTTAAGTATTTATATTTAAAAAGTATAAGAAGACAATGTAAAAACTGACCATTCCTGCAGAAGAAAGCTTTTCATTTATTTGATTTTTAACTGGAAAATTTTATATACAAGCCTTTTGACCCAGTGTACATTTGTGGACTTGACTCCATCCAAAACAGCACTCCTGTTATGAAGGGTATATTTGAGGAAAATTTCACAAGTGCTTCCATTCTGTTTATTGTGATCAGCAATATTTATAAACATAAGGAAATATTTTCAACTACTACAACTACTAGAGGCATATACATATATCTGTACATTTATTTACATATCTTTAAGTGTATAAATTATTATGCTTTATAAGAACTCAATACTTTTTGGTGGTTTGTATTTTGTTGCTTATCAAGATTCCTATTTTGGTTGTTTCTTTCCTTAATTACTAAAGAATATCTTGTCGAACTTATGATGTCCGTGATCCAAAGGTAAGAAAAATTACTCTCTAAAGATTTTTCTGTGTTACAATTATTTTTAAATTAACATTTACCTTCTTATTAAGTTTTAATAATTTTCAGGTCCTTTACTCCCTATTGATGCTGTAGTCACCTGTACTTTTCTTGAAATAAAATTAGTTTCATTACAGGCAAGGAAAAGTTGTTTTTTAAATTGTTAATATATTTTTAAGCCTCTTATACCTTGCTTGTGTGTTCACTTTTGTATTTGAAAAACTGATAGTAAAAATGACTGAAGACATTTGGTAGCTGGAATGCCTAGTAAATAAACTGCCTGTATTCAGCATAACTTAGGCTAGCATTTTGTTAAGGTGTCTAAAAGCAGTGTGAAAAAATAACTTTGTAGTGTTTTTAGCAAGGACAGAACAGAAAGGAGAATGTTTTGTACCTACTAATCACTTAGTAATTATTTGCTCTTTAGAATTGACACTATTGAGGGTACTGGTAAAAAGTGAAGACTTTTTAGAATTCTATACATGGAGCACTCTGATCCTTCTTATCCTTTAGGGAATGAGGCAGGTTACCTAGAATATGTTATTAAAGATTGCTGAACTTAATACATGCTTTATTTCTTATTTAGTTCAATCTAGTGCCCTTTGATGAAAGAATTTGGCCAAATATATTGGATATAAGCTTATTTGAGTTATTAAGGTTATACACTTTACAGTGTTTTATTGATGCATGTATTTTACCAAAACTACTTTGTTTTTCTATCTTCTCTGTTGCTCAAGAGTTCACCAAGACCTGCAGATTGGAAGTATCAGAATAGACTATCTACCTCATGGCTTGCTCTTGAGTGTACTGTTCACATTGATATTCACATCCCACTTTCTACAACTTCTGTCAGCTATACTCTGGAGAAAATTACAAAGGTATCAGGGTAAAATGAACTTTCTTTAGTGATTGGTGGGTGGACAACCTGCTATTCTGGTTTTCTGTGTTATTTTATGATCTTCAAATATTCTAGCCAGATTAGAAATTTTTTAGAGGTGGACCAGGGTCATAATATTAAACATAATAGGTACTTAATAAATATTTATTATTTAGCATATGTAAAATATAATTATGTAAGTAGTTACACTGTTTAGTCTTTCTTTTGGTCTTCATTAGTTTTTTCTTCCTTTCTGCGATTCTTTTTTATATTTTTGTATCATCTTTTTGTCTAATTTTTCTTTTTTTACATTGAAGAAAGCAAATGGAATTTGCTTATTTTTTCTTCTTTAGCATTGCTTTATACTATTTGAAGTTCTTTTTCTCTTACATTTTAAAAAAATAATGGGCATTATTGAATTTTATTTTACTGTGTTCATGTAGTTAATAAGACTTTGGAATCTATGATATATGTTAGTCTTTTTACTTAATTTGTCAGACTGGATTTAAATATTGCATTACTGATAATTAAGGATTTTCAATATTTTGTTATATTAGGTGGAAAAAAGTGGAATCTAGGGTGTTTACTTAAGATGACATATCTGAAAGATTTTCATGTTGTGTTTCTTTTAAGAATGGACTTACACGCTGGGCCAAGAAAATTGAAAATGGTGTTTATTTTATTAATGGACAAGTTAAGGATGAAGATTGTGACCTATTAGAAGGACAGGTAAGTTATGAGAAAATAATCTTATGAAATAATTTGTTCTTAAGGAAAAAAAAAAGATGATAGATCTTTAGTTCTTTCCTTTATGAAAATAGCCTTTATGTACTCATTTGAGGTCTTTGAAAGTAAAGGACAAATATTTTCTCTGAAAATGATGGGACCAAATTATTTCTGATGTAGTTGGAATGCTGATACCTTCAGTTGGGTGTGTCATCTGTATTCCATCTAATCTCCAAATTGTAAACTACATACTTAAAAAGACCCATGTTGTTCTACCATAGTAGCAGGGCTTCTACAATGACTTTGGCTTGAATGAAGAGAAACTTTGACAATCAGCAAAGTTTAGGTAAAAAGCCAAATAATAAGACCTTGCAGACCATACAGCTATTCATCTCTGCTGTCATGGAGTGAAAGTAGCCGTAAGTGATCATGTATATGAATGATCATGGTTGTATTCCAGTAAAACTGTATTGCACGGAGAGGTGGCAGTGTATATTTGGCTCACATGTAATGGTTTGCTAGTTCTTACTCTAGAGGGATTAAAAAGCAGGAATTTGTGTTTAATAGTATGTATTGGTTGACATAAAGTAGCATATCTATTAAAATATTGAGTTAAAATAAGTTAGAATTGTTTTTCCTTTCATTGACTTAGTATTTGTGAGGTGGTTCCTAAATTGTCTTCTATGTTGCAGTTGGAGTCTCAACAGTCAAGACTTTTTAACTCTAGTGTTATTATGTGTTTCTTTTTAGAAAAAATCTAGAGGAAATGCTCAAGCACCTAATCATTCTTTTGATGTCCGAGTGCTAACACAGTTGGTAAATATTTTAAAATATATTGCTTCTTAGACTAACAAGAATGAAATTATTTGTATTTATGTTTATAATTAGACAATAAAAGAATTTTAGAGGTGAAAGAAATTGTATAAAATATCTAGTTACAAAAAAGCTTCTCTCAAGAAATGTTGTTAAAATCTGTTAAAGCCTTTTACCTCAAGGCTCTCAAGTAGATACCTGTTTTAAAGATACTTTCATGGATAAACATACGTGTGTGTGCACGCATTTATTTAAATATTTTGAGTTGTAGGTTTTATAAATAAAGTTACAATTCTTAGCAATTTAAAAGTAAAAGTAAAAGATACATTCATAGATGTACCAAGGGTTGCCAAATACTCAGTTTAAAGTAGTTTTATGCCACCTTGGATTTGATGAAAATCAAAAAAGATGAATTTCAAGTTTCATATTTCTGTATGATTGCTTTAAATTATGCAAATCTTTGGAAGTTCAAAGCAGAAAAAAGCATTAAAACAAATTATTTCTAAAAATTTACATGCATTTATTAGTAAATATCTGTAATGGACAAGGGTATAACCATGTTTTTTGGAAACTTCATTTCAGTATCACACTGGACTTTGAAATGGCAAAATACTACCAGGGCTTACAGTTTTTTAACTGAATAAAATAGAATAAAAGGCAATTTGACTCATGAAGTTTTTTTAATTTATCTTATTGTTTAACTCTTAAGAGCATTACTAAGCTGTCATTGAATTTAAGCCTCTCAAAATATGGTCCCATTTTTTTTTAACCAATACCATAAAAGTATTTTTAGTGTTTTCTATTTTTATTTTGATTATGGAGTGTTCATGCTCTTTACTATTTAGATTGATTTTGTGATTTATTAATTTGCTTAAAATTACTTCAGTGATAAAAGTTGCAGTTAGGATTTGTATAGAATATAGGAATATAGACAGAAGAGTGGAGAATGATATTACAAGAATACTTGTAATAATATTTAATATATTTTGTCAATTATTCCACTAGTCATTCAATTAGAATCTTTAAAGGAAATAGTATCTATTGTAGAAAAGAAATACTTTTTTTCTTTACAGTGAAAAATCTTTTGTTTTCCTTTAGTTCCCACTGTCATTAGCTTTATAACAGTAAGATTTTACTTAGATTAACCCATATAACTCTTAAAACTGGTTTTTTGACATATGCATTCTTTCTCAAAGTGGTCATCTCTGAAAATCCTTACGTGGTTGTTTGTAGCATGGAATACTTTCCCTATTGCTATTTTATCCTGTATATGACATTGAATTGTCCTTGCTGAGTCATACTTTCTATTCATTTACTTATATTCATGTTTTTTCCAAAAGTTACTTGTTTGTGTAAAACATTGATTTTGTTATTTTCCTTGTTCAAATTCCATGATTCCTATATAATAACTACTTAGGAAAGTCAAATTCAAGACTCTTCATAGTTTCAGCATTCTAGGTATTTCCTTGATGTGCTTTTTAAGTTCTGTATATTTCTTGAACCATATATTTTGCCAGTGCCATCTTTTCCTGTTTGCCCAGTCAGAATCTTACTTGTGCCTTAAGATCTATCCCAGAATGCCACTACTTCTGTCAGGTTTCATTTGGTCACCATAGCCAGAATGATCTTTTCCAACATACCTTATCAGTGTCACGGAGTTCCTCACTTGTGAACAAATTAGATTCCCAAAAGCTGTTTGTAAGCCATTTTGTTTGCACATCCATGTAACCAAGAGAAATTTACATTTATAGAACCCAACTATATTTTCACCTAAAAAGAATAAGTTAGTTCTTACATATTTAGAATTATTTTCCTGGATGTGTATATGTGTGTAGTCTTTTATATATAATCCAATGTATTTTGGAAAAAATGCCCTACCATATACATATGTGTTACAAATATGTTCTATGTGAACATATGTTTCAGATAGAGTAGTTTCATCAATAGTAAAGATTTGTATGTAGTGTGTGTGAAGGAGGCCTATTATTCTCCTGCACCTTCACCTTTTTCATGTATCAATGGACTGTGCAAATGTTATGTGAAGCTAATTCCAAATATGCTATCAGCATTGTCATTGTGCTGTTTCATTTGATGGTAAACATTGTTTAAATGGACATGGAACCTTTTGAACTGTTTGGTCTACGATAATTTCTTTCACTAACAAGACTATGATTGAATTTGAATTTTTAAATAGTTCTAGCCTTTGAATTACATTAGAAATTAGCTACTCATGCTCTTTCAGCATCTACATTCAAGTCCTTCTATTTCATAGTTTTCCCTTATTTCTTAATTGTATAGTCTGATAGTCTTATAGCACTTTAACAAATTGTATAATTTGCTTTTTGTTCTTCAGAATGAACCTATTGTTGAAAGGGTATGTAGAATGTAAATTACTTTCTTTTCATGCCCAGTATTGTTTGTTTTGTTTTGTTCTGTTTCTTTTAGTTTTGTTTTGTTTTTAATCACTATCTTTGTTTCCATTGTGATGATAGGTCTTTACCTAGTACCTTCCATGTGTATGTGCTCTCTCTGTTTGGACACTTACTAATATAAAAGGTTAAAAATTTTTGTGAAACACCTGAAAACCAAGCAGGAACAAATATATTGTAGGCTAAAGAAAATGGGATTATGAAATGGAAATGATAACTATTTCATTCATTTGAAACCATTAGTAATATTTTCTGGTAACAGTCATAGTTAACATACTGTTTTTACATAAACAAAACATAGCATTGTTTTTAGCATGTGGAAGTTATAGGTTTAAAGAGCATAAACAAATAGTGGGCCTTTGCGTTGGTTGTAATTTTACCATATTTACTGCATCCTACTTGTGTTTTTATTTTTGTACAGTTCTTTTATTGTGTATCTTGTGGTTCCTACTATATTATGTCTCCATACATCTTTTTATCTTTACAATATTAATCTAAGTATTCTGCAAATATATTTTTAGTTAATATGTTGAATAAACACTGGTGTTTTAAATGTTTATGTTAGCGAATAAAGCATTTTAATGTAGTTGGGTTTGATTTTAGACATTCAAAATGCTCAGGAAAAACATGAATTTATGCAAAGAAATATGAAAGCCTTTTACTAATTGATGGATAATGTGTTCAAATGCTTGTCTCAGAAATTTCTCTTTCCATAAAATAGCTTTATGTAGTGTCTCCTAATATTGTTAGCAGTTAGGATTTAAACAGATTTTATCTTTCAGCTCCTGAATTCAGACCACAGATCCACAGCCACAGTCCAGATCTGCAGCGGTTCTGTAAACCTGAAGGGTGATGTGAAGTGCAGGGCTTACATTCATAGCAGTAAACCCAAAGTTAAAGATGCTGTGCAGGTACAGAGAGGAATTACTGGCATATGAAAATGAGCTAAGTGAACGTAACTATTCAGATATCCTAAAATTTTATCTTTCTGAACCTCAGATTTTACAATTATAATTTGATTTTAATTGAAGATGGCCCAATCTGTTGGGCGTTCCATATATATCTTGGATCATGTAATTTGATCCAAGATTTCACATGTAGACTATCTTTATTATGCCTTTTTAGAGTTACGATCATACAGTTTTAGTAAATAACAGTTGTAACACTTCAGTGTATCATTTGGTATATCATTTCCTTTTTTTAGTTTCTGAGGCAGGATCTCTATATAGTTCAGGATAGCCCTGAGCTCACTGTGTAGTACAGGCTGACTTTGAACTCAGGGTAACCTTTCTGCCCGTTTCTTGGGGGTTGGGATTACAGATGTGCACTATCACACCTGTCTTGAAATTATTTCTTTTGGAGGAAATTGAATTTTTTAAACAGGAAAATTATGTATACGTAGATTTATTAGATACTGTTCTGTAACACAGGAATTTCTTTAAACGATCAGTTACATTTTTATCATAATTATACACTTCCTAATTTGGAGTATTGGAAATATTTATTTAAGTGCAAAATTTCATTCATATATTTGGTTTTAATTTACTATTTAGATGAGACCTAGGCATATTTGTCTTTAAATGTATTCATAGGCATGCTAAGTAAATGGAATGATATATCAGTTTTTAGTGGATGTGCTCATATTGATAAGTAAATTATGTGTTTTTCAGGGGAGTAATTAATACATATCTAAAATATTTTATTTCTTCTTTTGCTTATGTCACTCCTTCCCCCCAGGCAATGAAGAGAGATATATTGAATACAGTTACTGATCGCTGTGAAATACTGTTTGAGGATCTACATTTGAATGAAGTTCCAGAAAAAAAAGTTATAAGTATAAAATAAGTACTTTTTGGAGGGCATATTTCCATTTGATGTAGTAACATGTCAAGTTGTAATAGATACGCCATCTTTTACAGCATCTTTTATGCCAGTTGTCTCTTTTATTATTGAAAGCATTTTTCAGTTGCTACGCACTCCCCCAGTTTTTTTTTTAACACTTTACAATGACAAATCTGACAGTGTTTAACAATTTCATGGAGCATTTTTTAAAAAATTAATTCTGAGTAAACTTCCCCTGCCAGAATCTGTAAACTTTTAGCAATTTAAAGTTCATGTTTTTTGTTACCTAAGTTTTTTGTTAGTTTGTTTGTTTGTTTTGGCACAGGGGATCGAACTCACAACCTCGTGCCTGCCAGACAGGTGCTTAAGCCACTGAGCCAAACAAACTCCTGGCCCCTGAGTTTTTTTTTTAAAGAAGCTGTAATCAAAGTATTAACATTATGGTTGAGTATTACAGAAAACATTCTTTAATAGATAGTACTTATAAACTGTGTAAGTTACATATTTTTCTCAGCTATATAACTTTTTTTATATTTCTAGTATGTTTGATCCTCAAGATTGTCAGAATAAGCAATTCACAAAAAAATCTGAAATTTTGTTTACTGTACAGATTTGAATCATACAGCTGTGGATTTGAAACTTTTGGGGAAGGAAATCTGTGCAGTCTCTTCTCATATCTTGCCCTAGCATCCTTTTCTCAATGAAGTTTTATTTTTCCTATTTAATTTTGATTATGTGGTGACTCTTGTGGTATTAATCATTATTTCCTTTTTCTTGAGCAATATTCTTTGTTATAGCTGAGTTGTCAATTTTAGGATTTGCATGAGCAGTATATTCACCATTACTGCCAAATATCTATCTTGTTACACACATCAATGTACTCTTTTTCATTTAAAAATCCTTTATAAAGATGGTATTATATGACTGCCTCGGTGTTATTTTATATAGAATTTTTTGAAATTTTTTCTGACGAATTGATAAAATCAGTAACTTCTAATCACAGTTGTACTACAGTGTTTATGCATTCAACTTGATATATTTAGAAACAAATATAATCTAATCTGAGATTTTTAAAAAGTGAAGTTTTCACTGGGTAATTGAATGGTCTTGAGAACTATGTGAAGAGAATGAAATGTATGATTTGATAGAGTGAACAAAGACCTTGAAATTACCGCATTTTGTATTAGTCAGCTTTTTTGTCACTGTAACAAAATAGGCTACTTAAAAAGGAAAGAGATTTATTTAACTCATAGTGTTGGAAGTTCAGGGGTATTGTGTCTACATCAGCTTAGTTCTGGTTACCATCAACTCTGTGTTTGTCTCTGCTCTGTAACATAATGGCAGCTGCTAGTTGGGGTTCTAGCTCAATGACAGAATGCTAGTCTACCATGTGTGAGGCAATGAGTCTGATCCTGCACCTGGTAATAATAATGACAGAAATGAGATCTAGGTGAAGTCAGCCTTAGGATCCTTGATTTGTCTTATATGATAAGATCTTACAGATACTGTAATATGGTAAAATGTAGAGTTCATGACTTGACATTAGTCAGATATAGAATATTTTTGCATGTGTCTGCAGAGGGCATATTAACTTTGCATTCCTAACCTTTAAAGTAAGTTTAAAAAATCTTCGAGTTCTGACTGTTCATGTGAAAGAACTTAATATTTTAATGATAGTGAAACAATGTAAGAATTCCACTCTTTTTGCTTATTGTGGTCTCTTGTAATTCTCCCTATGATATATTTCAGGCCTTCATTATTTTCTGTAAGTCTTCATTTAATCCTGCCCAACTGACTCAATGCAAAAATTGAGATTATTTATTATGAGATCGCTTTCCTTCTTTCATCCCTATATCAGTATTCATTTATATACTTATTATCCCAGAACATTTGTTATGCTCTGCATTGTATCCATGATTCTGCTTTTTGGATGGGACTTGTTTGCTTATATTTTAAGAATCAGCTCAGGTAGCACTTACTCTACAAAAGTTTCTATAATGGTGTGATATCAATTGAAATTCAGTTATTGCAAAAACTGGCTTAAACTGAAAATGTTTGTCTCTGTTTTACACTATTCACATAATGTTGAACTGTGTACTTTTCTATGGGGAAGAACCCCCAAAGGTTTCTTTGGAATACTATTTGAGATGTGTTTTTTCAAAAATGTATCTCCAGTTTTTAAACTCAAACCAACTAAACCTTGATCTTATTGAGATATTAATTGCTAATTTAACTTTTTAGTTTGAAAGTTATGTGTTTTATATTTTTAATGAGTAATTTAAATTTATTCCAAGTGATTTTTAACATATGATTTTATAGCATGAGGTTTTTTTTTTTTTTAGGCAAACTTAGAATCAGTGTGGTTTGAAGTGGTTTTACAATGTTGTAGGCCAATTACATAGGCACATTATAGCCATCTTAGAATTTTTTAACTTAATTTGTTTTTTAAGTATGTCTCAAAATAAAATGATATAATTCCAGTTTCAGTGTGCAGACAATTTGCATGCTGCAATACAAATTGCAGTAATGTTATTATACAGCTAGGAGGCAATCAGGTCAAAGACTAAAATTATTCTCCTGGTTCTCAAGCAAACAAGTGAATACACAAAATCTGGAAGTATGCATAGTTTAAGTCATTGCATTCCATGACATTTTTCATCATCTTCTGTTTTTAATTATATAAAGTTACCACTAGATTATTGATAGAGGAAATACAGGTTTCTATAAAGTGAGCAAATTTTCTACCTGATCTTACTATTAGCTTTTTAATCATATCTGTTGCTTACAAGGTCATTCCTTACCCAAAATCTCTATTTTTGTAACAATTCATTAAAATCATAGATGTATCCAGTGATTTTTTGTCAAAATCTGGGAAAATATATTCTAGTTCGTAAGTATCCAGAGAAAAATGAAACATTTATTTAGATTCAGATTTTTTTCCAAAAATTAAGGCTGTTTACAAAGAAACATTACTATACAAGTACATGAGACAGAAATAAGTGTTGAGGCAAAAGGAGTATGGAAAAGAAAGAAGGTATAATTAGTAGTGAGGTTGGCACACAAAATGTGTATCATGATGTTCTGAAGATTCTTGACATTGGAAAGGGCTATATCTAGTAACATGAAGTCAGTGGTGACATTGATAAAAAATGATGTGTACTGTCATATCCTATATATTTAATGTAGGTAGGCCCTTTCTTGGCTCAAATGTGTATGAAGAACAGAAAAGTCAGCTGTAAAATTCACAATGTATAAAATTAAAATGAACAATTTATAGATCATAGATGAAATTCTCGAGTATTCCATCATAGGACAAGGATTCATATAAGAATGTGTAATCAAATTTTTACACTAGAGGCAATGATAAGTTTGTGAGTTTCATAAGAGTGTCTTGTGTGTCCCTTGTAGAGGGCCAGAGTTGAATGCAGTAAGAGCACTTTTTTTGCCATGTCTATTAGAAGGTGAAAAAACTTTGACATTTTTTGTTTCAGTAGATGTTTTTATATACTAAAATGTATGTTTACTGATATCATAATAATGGAATATTGTTCATTCTGTTTTTAGATTCTGAAAAAGAATTCCACATCCTCCCTCACCGAGTTTTTGTTCCCATTCCTGGATCCCCTGTAATGTTATGTGATTATAAATTTGGTGATGAATCAGCTGAAGAAATCAGAGACCGTTTTATAGAGATGTTAGATCAGATGATTCAAGTAGAACGTTTGGAAATTGTAGAGGAAATAAACACAGGTAATTAAACTGATTACACTACAGTTAAAATTACTTCTGAGATGTCTAGTTTGAATATCACAGTTTATATTTCCTTAAACTTAATTCTCTTTGGCACTCCAAAATAATAACCGAAGCAATCAACAATGTCAGTGATGCATTTCTACATATGTACACATACAGTGAATATTTTCTTTGGAAATTCTACCAAGAATTTAAGTTTGCTTCATGTTTTTTCAAGTCTAGCAAATAAATCTTCAAAAGACAAGTTCAGCCTTATATATGTGGAATTATTTACCTTTCAAGTGTTTGTTTTAGCATAAAAGAAAGATTTTCTCAAAGCTTGTCTTAATTGGTTGATTAAGCATCATGTCATAAAGCTTTTTGAATACTGTTTATTAAATGTGTTCTCTGTATAATTTGCCTTTTTCTTTATATTCTTGCATATTGGGGGCATGAAGGTGAAATGCAAAGTTCTAAAAATAAGACCAAAGTTGTGTTTGTAGGAGATGGTCCACATTATCCAACTTGTCTTAACACATTTTTCTCCCCTATCATTTTCACATTTGTCCTAACATTTTTAGAAGACTGTTTTGGGTTTTGTTTGTTTGTTTGTTTTGCTTTGCTTGTTTTTATTTCTAATGAGTTTAATATTATAATAATGAAGGGACCAAAACAGACATTTGGAAAATTTAGTTATAGATATTTATATTAAATATCTGAATGATTTATTTATTGATTACCGAAATAATGCATTGAACATTAGCATTCTAAGGATTAAAGATATAGTTCTGAAGTACAGTGGGTAATGCAGAAAAATGAATTATACAAGACAAGGTGATTAGGTCTATAAAAGAAGAATGAACAGAATTTTAGAACATTTAGCAGAGGCACTATGTGTAAGGGATTTAGCTCAGAGCAGGTGACATTTAAGTTGATTTTGAAAGGTGAGTCTAGGTAAAAACTAGGCTTTTTAGAAACTGAACACTGGTGTGAGATATTGACAAAAATATGACTTGTTTACAATTGTATTAGTTTTATTTTATCAAGTATTTGTTGAATTGGAAGGAACAATTTGCTAATTCTGTGTATTTTCAGTGGAGAACAAATTCCTAAATTATGAAATACCATAAAATTACAAATTTTAATAAAAATCTTAGGCACATTAACATAAACTTCGTAGTGGTTTAGAATTATATTTGCTTACTCATATATTCATTGACTCAGAGATATTAGATGCCATGATTTTAATGAAGATGCAGTGATCAAATTACTCCAAGTTAGAACTCTCCACTACTCAGACAGCAAAACTGAAAAAAAATTCTGTTTGGTGTTTGTGACTTTGCTCAGTAGTCAATTGGAAACTCCAGGTGCAATAACCTATTCAGGCAGAGTGAGTCATGCGTCTCATCAAGGAAACAGTGAGGTGATGCTTCAGTCTAAGAGCTACTCTTGCCCTGACAGTATATAGTGCTTGTATTAGTACATTAAACATTGCTTTCTTTTTTGTGTGTGCTTTCTGTAAAAGATCATAACCATGGTTCCAAAGAAAGTCAGTAAATACCCGCAGTAAAGCCAAGGAAAACAGAACCACAGTAGAGTTAAAGAAATCATTGCAAAATTTGTTCGCATCCTGAAAAATGAATTTATAAGTGTAATTTGGGGTCTCAGAATCAATTATTTGAATTTCCATTATTTCTTATGGGAAAATTACATTCTGTTCTCAAGCTTTTTGGTGTGCAAACATGAATTGGGAACAAATTGAGTTAAACAAATTGAGATAACCAAGGTATCACTCAAGTAGTTTAGCTTGAGTCCAGGTCTACCACTTGTAGTGGTATAGCAAGTTTTTTCTGAGCAACAAATTTTCTTAGAATTGTTGTGAGAATTTGGTGAAAATCTTAAGAAACATGCTTTCTAAAAAGAAAGGTACATGAATAGAGGATAATATTAACACGTCATTAAATAAAGAACAACTTTTAATTTCTAAATTATAATGAAAATTTTTAATGTTAAATTGTGAAAAAGAAATGTATAATATGTATTGATTTTCTTAAACATTTAGAATTAGAGTTTCTATATAAAATAAGTCACAAAAATAGATTTAAAATTAAAATCAAGTTTATATTTAGGAGCATTAAACTTTAAGTATCTCTTTATTTCCAAGTACAATTTGAAATTATTGTGACAATTATTTCTCTTCTATGTTAAAAATAGTTGCTATGTTTAAAATATATATTTTGCCAAGTATGTATCTTAAAATAACATATTGGTAAATGATTTCAGGAATGAAGAACAATTTGTCTGTCAAACTGACTTACTTACGGAAAAGGATAACTCTGGTTTTAGAATTTCTTATGTGTGTTAGTCACCTCTTAGTATACATTAACTTAATAATGTAGATTTACTTTATCTGAGGTATCATATAAAAAACATTAAAGATGTGCCTTTAAAATTTGGTGAAACTTGTCTTTGCCAATTCTGTCTCAGTGTTAGAGCTGAAGTTAGTTTTTGTTGTTTAGTTAATGGCTAAATCACTGACTTCAGTGATAAATGTAATGACACAAGGGTAGGGAAAACAACCAAGTATAAAGTTCAAATTCTGACATTTCATTATAAGCTTCCAAATAGTCCTGCGTACCCATTAGCAGTTGGAATAAAATCTGAACATGTCTACAATTTTGTGTGTATAATAGCCCATTTTATTCCTCTTTCAAGAAGGTTACTTTCTATGATCAATTTGGAAATTGTGTGAATTTTTTAAGTTACTTGGTTTTAAGCAGTTGGTTAAAATCGAATTTCCCATTGAATCATGTTACTTGCTTCTAAATTTTGAATGAAATATTGAAGTATTGGTGAAATGACATAGGAGTTGAAATTTTAAGCCCTTACCAATGTCAGACTGACAGTTGTTATGGCAGGCCTTACTAATCTTTGAAAAGTATTTGGCTATCTCAAATCTGTATCAAATAACATGACTTTGTATGATGTTATGGCTTGTGTCTAGATGTACCCCCAAAACCTCATGTGGTCATAGGTGAGATTTTTTTCAGAGGTGGGTGGATCTAGAGTGCGTGACTCTCCATTGATTCATGGTGCAGTGCTAGGCTAAACGGCACTAGGATTCAAGGTATGAGTGCTACCTGCCCTGAGTAGCCTGTATAAGATAAAAGGGGCAGAAAGACACTATTAAGGTCCCTTGTGGCTTTTACTACCTTCCCTCCCACAGTGAACTGTTACTCCTTTGCCATCTCTCACCCTGCCTTGAAACCAACCAATTATAGACTGAAACTTCTGCAAACTGTAAGCCAAATAAACCTTTCCTCCTTTAACTTTGGATATCAAGTATTTTGTCTTAGCAACAAGAAAAGTAACTAACCTATATGATAAGCTTATAAGTAGCAGGGGAGTAGAATGTCTCTTCTAAAAGTAAATTATTTGTCCTCAGGTTTATTAGAGCACGCTCTTCCTATATAACAACTCAATATTAAGTATGTAAGTAATGTGAGAAAATAATCTATGTATGTAACAATTCAGTATTAAATGTATAAATCAAATATGATGACAGAATGTTTTTGTGGCTATATATAGATATTCAAATAAATTTCTTACAACAAGTAAGTATAAATTCATAACACGTCCCTTATTTTTATTTGATGTTAGGATTTTATTGACTTCAAAGCTTTAGCAAAGATATTTTCTTATAGAAGAGGATTTGTTTGCTTTACATGAATAAAATTGTGTTGTCTATTCAATTTTTAGACCTACATGTTGAAGTTGGAAAAAATGTGAAACTGTTGAACTGCTTATAATTCAGAACTAAGGTGTTATAGCCCTTGAGAAAACTAGAAACCATGAAAATACTGAATGTCATATAAATAACTCATAATATGAATTTGCTGTCCTTTGTGACTGATTCGATGTGAGAGCAGAAAAAGAGAAAAGGGTTAGGAATGTAGCTCAGTGGTAGTGTGTTTACAAATATGGCAGGCATGCATAGACCCCTGTTTTTGACCCTAGCATGAAAGAAAGAAAGAAAGAAAGGAACAAACAAACAAACAAATTCAATCTGGTTTTAAAGAACTTAGTTCCTAAAGAAGGGAAAAAGTATGGTGGTGCCCTTGATTCTAATGGAGTAATCACCAGTGATTATTTCTGAAAAATCACAGTAAACATTTCTTCATAGGAAATTAATGAAGGTAATTTTTCCCCTCTTAATCCAATTTTAGTGAGTTTGTGTCATCCTGTAAGCCTGTGCTAGTACAATGGGGTGCAAAGATGCCTGTAGAGATATTTTATATTAAATTGTAGCCTATTTTACTTTGAGCAGTAGTATTGACTGTGTCTCTCACTGTCACATTTGCTCTCTCTCTTTTCAGTAAGTAAAAGAATCAGTGTGAAGTAGTTGTTTTAAAATATGTTACCTAGATTTCTATAGGATGGTACTCTGCTTCCACTTCGCGAGTGGCGGGTATGGAGAAGAAAGGAACTGGTCAGGCTCCAGGGATGTTCCATCCCAGCTTTCACCTGAAGAGTACTGCTTTCATGTATTTGTGATATTCTGTCAGTTTCTATTTTTTATAGGATTCCTTAGCACTAGGAAAAAAATTAAATACCACTGGCCTATGTGATTTTCTAAGGGTGTTAGATCAGTTCACTTGTTTAATTAGAGTTAAATAAATTCGGATAGGCCAGTGAATGTAAATTGCTATTGATGTAATGAACTAGAGAATTTGAATCCACAGTTAACTGCTGTGACTCTCAATTATGGATTCAAAGTCCTGGCTTTGTTCATCAGCAAAAATGTTGTACTTGTCTTGTTTAATATTCAAAGTTGTTTTAAGGTCAAACATATGATCATATTTTGCTTACATGTTTGAAATTTCAGGTTTGATCAAGAGTCACTAAAATCTTTTCCCTGTTGAACAAATAGTAAATATTTTGTGGTCAGCATAAGCTCTGTTTCATATTTATTCTTTTATAACCCATTTTTAACTCAAGGGAGTCATTCAGTATTTGGTCTATGGTCTTCTGCTTTAGGTCAGTGGTAAAATAGTAAGTATTTTAAAAATTTTGTAAGTTTGACATATATTCCATGACATTTAATTCACCTACATTGAGAAATGAATAAATTCGTTATAAGAGTGGAAGAAATATGGTATTGATTATATATTTTCCTTATTCTTTGAAACTCTAAAATGATAATTCTCATTTTATGTAGGATTCATTATTATTTCTTGCAGCTTGTATGAGTTCTACTCTGAATAATGAGGCTTCATTGGACAACACAGAAGATGAACTGCCAGAGCAACCAATTAAAAAGACAGTAGTATTGAAAATTCAGCAAAACATAGGTATTTTATATTTTATGATGTTGAAAAAATATTACTTTGGATTTGAGTTTTGTTACTTAAAAATTATTTTCACTTTATTTTTATTTTTAAAAATGCTAGCTTAAGCCAGTATTTATTGAATATTATGGAAGGTGCCAGGTTCTGGAGATAGAAGGGCTTATAAATAATGGACTGTCACCAAAGTGCTTTCAAAGATGAAATAACCTATTAATTTCTGGTGTTTTTATAGAAAAAGACATAAAATTTTAGTATCTCAAGACCACTCTTTTTCAAAGTGGTATGCTTAGAATTGCAATTGCAGGAGATTTTGATATATTTTTTGTTTATAAAAAAGTTCAAGTCTTGAAATTTATAATGCATTTTTATATTCTGAAGACTCTAAGAAGTGCAGCACTCTAACATGTTTCAGGTTTTTTTGACCAAAG
Source organism: Dasyprocta punctata (assembly GCA_004363535.1). Lineage (NCBI taxonomy): Eukaryota > Metazoa > Chordata > Mammalia > Rodentia > Dasyproctidae > Dasyprocta > Dasyprocta punctata. Next base: position 120,320 of record RJWM01001140.1, read on the forward strand.
AACATGTGGACTTGTCATTTAGTGGAATAATTTGAGAAATGCTAAGCATTAAAACTTAAAATGAGAAAAAAAAAATGAGTAGGAGCTAGAGATTTAGTTGTAGTTCTTGTTGCTCATTAGATCAACTTTAAACTTTAGTTCTTTGTGTCTCTGTATATTTTTGTCTCTCTGTATTATTTTGATCAGTATCTTTTTTTAACTTACTGTAATCAAAAAAATAGTTATCAACCCAAGCTTACTAATACTTAGATTTTATAATAGTGGAATTTGACCTTTTGCAGTTTTGAATATCTTTACAAATGTCTTTGTATTATAATGATTGAAAGTCACTGCAATTGAAATTTTTTGGCTTAAGCTAAACCAAAGATAGCTGGTATGTTGTGTGTGTTTATATATGCATACGTATACACGTACACATTTATAGAAGCCTTTAGAAGTATTTTTTCTCCTAGATTTTTGGAATTGCTTAGTCTAGGAGGACTGAATGCACATAGCTCTGTAAGAGAGACACTGTCCAGTGTTTAGAATCTAATTTTTTAAGTTATTGCTACTTCTTCATTAGCTTTTAGTACATACATATATGTGCAAATGCTGGAAGTGTGTGTGTTTGTGTATGTCTCAGTGTGTTTATTTTATAGGCCCACCTATAATCCCACCTAGGATCAATTAGGCTTTTCTTTTTTGCTCATCCCATTTCCATTTGTTTTGTGTTTGTTTTACTTTTAGGTATGATTGCAGCATTTGCAGTTGCAGTCCTTGCTGTAGGTATCTCCTTTCATTACTTCAGTGATTAGAGTGAGGCACAGAGTTTCCTGACCATCCAGCAGACATTGATCAACAACTGTGAATAATAAGGTTGTAAAAAATCCACCTGCATTTAAGATAGTAGCAGCTGCATCTGTTGCCATAATGAGTATTAGGTATGTTTCTGACTAACATGAAATCACCAGCTGCCTTGGTCAGCCCTGCTTGCATTGTAGGTGACCCAACTTTTCAAAAATAAAGTTACATATTGAGGTGAGAGTTGTGCGTAATTCATCATTATTATCTATTTTTAAAAAGATTAAAAAAGTAAGATACCATAGATTTTAGTCCTATTGATTTGGGTCACACATTGATCAGGGCATTGAACATTTGAACAGTCAGTATTGACTACAAAATCATAGTAATAGAGTATTAGGAGAAATTCCTACCATGTGGGGAAGCAATATACGGAATAACTTCATGCTCTGGGACCTTTCTAATATATACTCAGTTCCAATGTAATGTATGTTTTGTTCTGATCAAGGACTAAGAAACCTTGCCTAACAGGCTTAAGTTAATACAGAATGACAAATCATGTTCTTACTCAGATTAGTATATCATAAATATTTTAATGTATCAAATAAAAATTTTGCTTACAGTAACATGTTACGCTAAATTCTGCAAAACCACTAGTTTCAGGAGTAAAATCTTCTTTTGAATAAGTTCAAAAGAAGTAGGAAAAATCTTCAAGAACCACACATCTATCTTTTTTCTCCTACAAAAATGAATATATTTTAAGTTGGAAATCATGTACAGTATTTTAAGCACACAAAAAGAATGTGGTTTTCTGGGTAGCAAATACCAATAGCAGTGCTGCCATATGCAGTTTGCCTTAAACCAGAATCAGGAAGACATGTGAACATGAGATGGTTAATTACCTTGTTTGTAGTACTTTGTAACTCCTCACAGAAAATGTTTCTAATTTAGGCCCAAGGTTCCCATGGATTATGGTTAATTTTATTTTGTGACTGGAAATTATCCACAGGCTGAAACTATAAAGCATGAGAAATAATTTCTGGAAAAAATAAACATTGAATTTAGTTCTCCGACTTCTCATCACCAAGAAATAAAGGGTAGGGCCACAGGCAGATCTAAAAAGAATTCCTAAGGATGAGAAATATATTTTTTGAAATAAGAAAAAAACTTGGATATGTTGAACAATATAGAACTGATTCTGTAGAGAGCTGGATGAAAAGAACAGTGACTGGAAGCAAGATCTAAAGACATTACCCATTGAACAGCAAGGAAAAGCCAGAATTAGAAAGTATTATAAAGTTATGGAAATGGGGGGAAGAACTGTAAGGACTAGTGTGACTAGGAAGAGAAAATAGAATGAAACAGAGATAGTATTTGAAGAGATGACAGAATTTTCTACATTTGTTACAAAAACAGGAATTCAGGAAACACATGATGTCTAAAACGTATCTAGGTATCCATGTCTAGGCCAAATATGTGAATGGCAAGATACCAAACAAGATTTTAAAAGCAACGAAAGGAGGTAAAAACAATCCTCTGTGAACACAAGATAGTCCACTACTTAGTAGGTTTCTCGACAGCAATGATGTCCCTGAAAGATGATCGAGTATTATCTTCAGAATTCAGTTTAGAATTTGCACAAAACAAAACTGACAAACAGAACTTCACTAAGAAATCTGCAAAAACTTGATCTTCAACAAGGAAAATTACTCCAAATAGATGATCTGAAGTGAGAAAATAAAACAAAAACTATAAGTACATTTAAAGTATTGCTTGTGTAAAATAATTGTAATAAAAGAAGTGTTTATAAAAATTGTAAGCAAATATAAAACTTAATAAATATTGTTATACAACATTAATGTGGAATTTTCAAGTAAAATGAACAATTGCAAAACCACACAATAGCTTGTAAGATGGGAGAAGGGTGACTAATTAAAGTGTTCTGAGTTGCTTTTATTATTGAGAAAACTGGTTAAGGTACTGTTTAACCTTTAAAAATGATGATTTAGGGCCAGGAATTTAGCTCAGTTGCTTAAGTGCCTGCCTGGCAGGCACGAGGTTGTGAGTCCAATCCCCGGTACTTCAAAAAAAAAAAAAATGATTTAAATATGACTATTCAAATTTCACAGTAATCTCTAACAGAATAAATAGGAGATGATTAATTCCAAAGAAAAATAAGCATGAAAAGTAGTGTTTTAATTACTTTCTCATTTCTGAGAAATAGTACTCAGCAACCACAAGTTAAAGGAGGAAAGGTTTTTTTTGGCTCACAGTTTATAGAGGTTTCATAGTTGGTTGGCTCCAAGGCAGGGTGGCATGGCAGAGGTTTAAGTTTTGTGTCATGACAGTGAAAGCAGGAAGCAGCAGCAATCAAAGGACATGGAGGGAGATATCTATCTATCTATCTATATATAGATAGATAGATAGATAGATATCTCCACAGTGACTCACCTACCAGGCTTCAACTCCCAACATCAGACCCAATAAAAGGAAGTAAAAAAATCCTCTGAATACAAGATAGTCCACTACCCATCAGTGAACCAATCAGTGGACCAATCCACTGATGATTACTACATTCCATGACCTATTCATCTCCCAAAAGCCCCACCTATGAGTGCACAAGGCTTTGGGAGGATATCTAGGTACAAATCGTAACATTCTGTCTCAGTCCCCAAAAGACTGCAAAAATCCCCTTATGCAAAGTGTGTTTAGTCTATCTCTAAAAGTTGCCAAAGTCCTAACACTTTCAGCATTGGTGAAGGGTTTGTGTGTCCAAGCTTGCTTTTGAGATTTAAGGCAAACTCTTGGCTGTGAGCCCTTATAAAAATGAAAATGGCTAACGCTTTCAATATATGATAGTATAGAAAATAACATTCACATTCCAAAAGGCAGAAATAAGATAAAAGCAATGAGGCTAAAGCAAAGCTGAAATGCACAGAATAAATATTAAATCCTAGTTTCATGTCCAGACCTGAGGCCATTTGTGACAAGATGTGAACTCAAAAGTCTTTGGGTGACCCTGCACCTAAAGCACTGCCTGTGGTTACAGTCCTCATGACCTCTGTCTTGTGCCAGCTTTGCTCCCATCTTGCAGCTTTCCTTGGATGATCCACATTCTCAGCTTCTCCAACTTTCTTGGGACTCCACTGCACTGGCTTCACCCTCAAGGTTCACACACTGTCCTCTCGGGGCACACTGCCTGGCTTGCCAGCCCTTCTGAAATCTGGGTGAAAGGCTTCCTGACCCCACAACTCTTGCATCCTACTTGTGCCTAAAACCAGCACTCTGGATGACTCCAAGGTCTGCTGCCAGTTTGAGCAGTAGCTGAACCCTTTTGGCATCTTTCTGGCACTTACAGAGGCCTCAGTTCCTGAATGGCTACGAAGTGAGTTCAGGGTCAGCCTGAACTGCATAGTGAGACCCTGTCTCAAAAAAATAGGGCTTATTCTCATTTTCTTTTACTCTCAGATGACGTTACCAACTGCACTGAAATGTGAGCATCAAATGAGAACATCTTGAACTTTTCACTACCAAACCCACAAGAAGCCCATAAACTTAAAAATAGCTCAGTGGCCTAAGTGCCTGCCTGCCAGATGCGAGGGTGTGAGTTTGAGTCTCAGTACCCCCCCAAAAAAAAAATTGTGATCAGAAAGCACATTGAATATTTCAATTTTTTAAAAATTTTATTATAGGAGATTTTTGGGATTAATTACCATTACTTTATACACACATCTATCTTGCCACTTTCAGAAGTAGTTCTGGAAGACTTCTTTTATGTCTTCATAGTTGAACTGTCATGGCTGCCTCTTGTGTCCTGAATCTATTCAAATGTTTACCTTTCATGGTGTTTTTGCATAGTGCCAAATCTGATAAATAAGATGACATACAATTTTTTTATTTTTTATTTATTAAATTTATTAGTACAATTTAGATATACATAATGATCCCATTCGTTATAGGGAACCTGTACCTGTACATGGTATGTCTTAGTTCTTTTTTCTCCCATTCCTCTCTTCTCTGCCCTCAACCCTTCTTCCTCTCCTGATTTACAAAGCTTTGTTTCCATTTTATCCTCTTTTGTCTCATTTTTTTTTTCTTTTCCCTCTCCCCATTCTCTTTTCCTTTTAAACAATTTCTTCCTATTTCACAATATCTGTTATATATTTTGACTCTTACTTATACTTTCAGTTTCTCATACCGGAGAAACTGTGATATTTATGCATGTGTGTCTGATTTATTTCACTTACGAGGATGGTCTCAAGGTGCATCCATTTAGCTATAACCTCACCTAGGCTGGCCACAAACTCACAGCCGTCCTGCTGCCTGAGCCTCCTGAGTGCTGGGATTAGAGGCCTGCGCCACCATGCCTGGTTTATGATAATATTTTTATGAGCTTGCTTATGTATTGGATAGCACACAGCCTCAGTATTCACCATACTTTTTGATTGCAACTTGTCAAGCCACTCATGAAAGAGGATTTCCAGAACCGCTTCAGAAAGTGGGAAGAATGATAGGATAAATGTGAGATGTTAGACTGTAATATCTTTGTCTAAACAAAAATACCGCTGAAAGGGAATGATTAGGTAGGTAGAAGCTTGAAGGGATGACTGTAAAGAACTAAGAAAGCCTGAATATAACGTTCCTGAAAAAGTGAGGGAGACAAATTCTAAAGCAAATGTTAGCCTTTGGAGAAGGAATGCTGCTTCTAATGTAACAGCAAAAAGGGAGAAGAAAATTGGTGAAAAAGTTTATGGGCTTTTTGCGGGTTTGGTAGTGAAAAGTTCAAGATGATCTCATTTGATGCTCACATTTCAGTGCAGTTGGTAACGTCATCTGAGAATAAAAGAAAACGAGAATAAGCAGGATCTGAAGAATTGTTTCAAAGAATAGCAGATCAAGTTGATCAAAGTGGGGTTGCTATACAGTGATAAATTTACCTTTGAGGTTAGTAATAAAAAGTGGAATTGTGTTACCTTTTTTAATAATCTGTTCTCTCAGGCTCAAGAATAGAAAAAAAATGAACAGAAGTATTTGAGAGTCTTGTTTAATAAATAAGTAGAACAAAGAAAAGGGCTGGGAAATTTAAGGTAATAATGAACCAGGAAATCTAAGCTGAATGAGAGAAGAAGAGAGGAGGCACAGGGGTCAGGAAGCACACTTTAATTAACTGTAAATATCATGCCAGTTGATAAATGAAGTGGCGTATTAGTAGAAATCAAAGAACCAGAGTTTTGGTAGTAGTCCACAAGTAAATGATGATGCTTGGAATAATTTGGGAAGAAAGAATATGTACACGATAGCAAAGAAAATGAGTGATTGAAGTGAAGTAGTTATCTGAGATCAAAAGATGAGGAATAGAGTAAGGATAATGGGTAGGTGTCTGACAGTAGGCTTGATGCATAAAGATGGATGTGAGTCCAGTGTCCAACTTTTGATAAGTAAGGTCAATAGTTGATAGTGACAAGGATAGGAAAAAATTGCTGCACACAAGTGATATAAGCCTAAAAGATAAATAGAAGTTTTACAGAAGTACAATGACCTGGGGTGAGACAGAGTGTCAAGAAGGATATTTATATTATGAAATAATATGCCATCACCACTTAAAAGCTATAAAGGGAAAGTGTATCCTTTGAAGAACCACGTTTCAATTCCGGCCAAACATGAAAAGAATACTTGAAGAAAGATTGAACACAAAGGAGTGTGCTGATTTTAAAGAGCAAAGTGCACAGCCTGTCATAGGGATGGTAGCATAGAGTATTACAGTCAAGAACAAGTTAGGAGTGGGCAGAAAGTAGGGAGGAGAACAGGTAGCAAAGAAAGGTTACATTTTAGATACTGACTGTGATGAATGCAAGGTTAAGAATTATGGCAGACTGAAGTTCAGGGTTTTTTGAGGAGGTTGGACTTGGGGCCTAATGGTCAGAAGTAGTTGGCTAACTGACCTTGAGTGAATATTGCAGTTGTAACAAGTTTCACTGGCTGCACTATGTAGTCTAGAGATGGGAAGGAGCCTATGTAATGATGACAAAATAAAACCATTAGGACTAGAGTAGGAACATAACCTATAGCTATTATCTTCATGTATCTAGCCTAGGCAATCTTCATTTATCCCCTATTCCAGGGATAAATCCTATTTGATGATATTTTATCCTCCACATGCAATTTTGGGTGTATTTAGTTTTGCATCCATAGTAATAAGAAACATTAATCTGCAGCTTTTTCTTTTCCTGTCTTCATTCAGTTCTGGTGTCAAGATTGTACTAGTTTAATAAAAATGAATTGAGAATTAACTCTGTGTCTGTTTTCTGAGGAAGACTATAAAATGATCTGTTCTCAAGTTGATAGAATTAACTTGTAAATTTAGACCTTGTGTTCTTTTGGGGAGGTAATATTTTCTAAGATGTGTTAGTTACAGTATTTTTCAGACTTTTCATTTTTCTTACACCAGTTCTGATAAAATATACTTTTCTAGGTGTTTGTTTGCAACTGTATTTGAATTAAGTTGTTCACAGTTGTATCATTTTTTATCTCTATATTTTTGTTTTAAAAATTTTCCTAACGTTGTCTATACTTCTTTCACTCCCACCTCGTCATACACCATGAGTCTAGCAGATATTTCCTGATTCTGTTGGTCTAAAGAATCAACTTTGGGATTTTGTCTATAGAACTTATATTTTATTGATTTCAGGTCTTAGTTATTCATTTTTTTACTTTGTTAGTTTACCTTTTCTGCTTCTGCTTCTGCTTTTGCTTTTGCTTCTGCTTCTGCTGCTGTTGCTCCTACTCCTCCTCCTGTCTCTGCCTCTGCTTCCTCCTCTTTTTCCCCTCCCCTCCCTCTCTCCTTCCTCTTCTGCTTCAGCTTCCTCATCTCCTCCTCCTATCATTCTCTTCCTCCTCCTCCTTCTCCCTCTCTTTTCTCTATCCTTTCCCTCCTCCTTCTTCTACTTCCTTGTGAGCCAGTGAGTGAGTGAGTGTGTGTGTGTGTGTGTGTGTGGTGCTGGTGATGGAACTCGGGTTCCTTCCCATACAAGCCATGTGCTCTGCCAGTGAATACACCTTCAGTTCTGGTTTACTTCATTTTCTCAATTTATTGAGTTGAATTCTCAGATTATTTATTTTCTTTTATGAATCATGTTTTCAATAGTAAAGTTTTCTTTTTTGTTCTATCCCTGAAGTTTATATATGAAGTACCTACATTTTATTTCAGTTTTAAGAATTTTAGATTCCCAGTATAATTTATTTCTTGACAAAGGAATTTAGAGATGTGTGTATTTGTTTTTAAAAACAAAAATAAATTTATTAAAATTCCTAGTTATTTGCATTTCGACCTTGAAATATGACCTTATATTGTCTTCATTTTTTATTAACCTTTGAAAATATTCCTCATGTTCGAAAAAAGTGTTTGTGTCATTATTGGTTGCAGTGTTTTACATGTTTCTTAGATATAGCTTATTATATGGTTAATATCTACATATATACTAGTTTTTGCTGTTTAATCTAGATTGAATGAACTGTAAATCTCTGATAGTGAATTGTCATGTTCTCCTTGTATTCTTCAATTTTTACTGACATTTTTTATGACATTTCATTAGGAATATTTAAGTATAAAATTGTTAGATCTTCCTTGTGAAAAGTAATATAGTGTAGAATGTAACACCTGGTTTTATGAAATACTATTTTAAGAGCATTTTCTCATATACTGAGGCAAAAACAAAAAAGTCCCTCAAAGATAAATAGACTTGGGCAGTTGTTACAGTTGAGTCCCTTGGGTAATGATAAAGTTGAATGTTTCTTTAAATGCTATTGGTCAAGTAGTGAAAATCTGTAATTTAAAACTGTTTTAACTATATACTTTGTCTTGTTCTTTCACCGGAGCCATGCCCGCTATCTTAATTGTTGGAGTTATGGGGTTTTCCTGAATCCCAAATAACTTCATTTACTTTTCTGTTTTTTCTTCTACAGAATCAACACATACACTTGGAATATATTAATATATGTTATAGAAAATGCTGAATTTGGTTGCTAATGCATTCTTTGTGTTAGTGATTGCTAGGTAAGAAGTATGATTTAATTTGAAAAGCACAGCAGTTAGGATTAGCAGACCCAAAGGTTAAATTCAAAGACTGTATCTTGCTAGTGGTATAAACTTGGACAAGTCAGCTACCACAAACACTTCAGTTTCTTCATCCTTGAACAAAGTATTATTAACAATGTCTGCCCATCTCATAGGGCAACAGTATTTTGACTGTCCCTCCAATACAAATGTAAATTGATTATACACACAGTCTCCAACTTAATGATAGTTTCACTTACTTTTTTTTCTTTATAACGGTGCAAAAGCCAAATGAATTCAGCAGAAACCACTCTTCAAATTCTGAGTTTTGATATTTTCCTGCATGTGATTCTCTTTTGTAATACCAGCTGCAAGACTCAGTTATGAGGGTATACAAGAAATTCTCTAGTGTATTGTGTTGCTCAGGTCTGGCATTAGGTGGGTTGGAAGTATTAAGTGTATTTCCAGCTTGTGATATTTCAGTTTATGATGAGTTTATAGGGAAACATCCTCATTGTAAGTTCAGAATCATTCATATATTATAACACACTATAAAAATTTCAGGTGTATTTACTGGGGCCCCCAAAGCTACTATTCTACAGCATAGAGCTTATTGTGCTCACCTGAATTCCTTAGTAATAATAAAACATACATAGTTTTCAGCCATTATAGATGTTTCAGGAATTTAGTATTTAACTTGAAGTGTTTTATTTTTGTAATATGAGAATAAGCAGATGAACGTATTTGTTCTTTAATTATTTCAAACTTTTTTATTAAAGATACAAGAGTGATTCAAGTAGCACCTGGATTGAAGGATTAAGTTTAAGTGATTATATATAATTTCACAATTTTTGTATAGATATATTTATAGATGAAATTTGATGTACTATATCATTTTTTTCAAAACCACTTGCTGTAAAAGTACTTGTTTTATTATAAATCTACATGTCTTGATCTAAATTTATGTCGGTACCATTTTGGTCTTTATATTCTCTTCAGGTTTCAAACTTTTAATTAAGGCTCAAACTCTTGAAAATTTTCTAATAAAATATTACTGTTGAGATTACATTTTTGAAAGAAGAACTTTTTGAAGTATTTGGAAGTATATTTCTGTATAATGTTACTTTACTCCCCACAAGTCTCAGGACATCAGAAAGTGTCTATATCCCCAAATATGTCAAAATGTAAATAAAAATTCTTACAATTTTACTACTTTTCATTTGTCTCACAGACATACCAAAACAATTTTTCAACTGCATGGCTAATAGCCTTGGGATTCCCTACTCATAGTCCTTTATGGACCTGCCTAGTGTCAGTGGAAGACTGGTAGTTATGTTGCCCACTTGGGAAACTATGCAAATGGTTCAAGTGACAGATGATGGTAATTCAGTTTACATCACCTTATAATAGGATAGGAGACAAAGAAAGATATTTTGTATAGAGAGGTAAGTTATTCTTGACTGGGTGTGATTTTTTGCTTTCCAGATTATAGGCAATGTCTGAAGATAGTTTTAGTTGTTACAACTGGGGAGGGGTGCTATTGGCATCTAGTGGACAGAGGTCAGGGATACTGTTCGACAACTTGTAATACACAAGATAAATCCTGACAGTGAGTAATTATCTGACCAGGGATGTCAATTATCATTTCAGAAGCTTAGGTGGTACTTGGAGCCATCTGAGTGAATAACAGAATCCAGAGAGGCAAATGGGGTGACTAATTCAAGAAAATACTGTTACACCAGGGCCATACTGAGAAAGAAGTGCCAGAATGTAGGACTGAGAAAAGAAATGGTCACAGAAACAAAGAATCTGGAGAGTGATGCTGTGAAAACCAACTAAGAAAAATTTTCAATTTGAGAGTGGTTGTCAGCATTCATTGGGCCTTAAATCATGTAAGATGAACTGTAGAGTTTTTTTGGTGGGTACATGAATGGGTTGGATATCTTCCATTTGCCTCTCACTTTCTTTCTTCCACTTGGTAGTTTAGAAAGACATTTCTCTTTCAATTGACATAATGTCCATAAAATGTTTAGTAAGTTTCTTATCTAGAGGAATGTGAGTGATGCATGTCAGTGAGGGTGAATCTATGGCACCCGTGCCGCAGCAGGCTGTTTATCACTGAAGAGTCTAAAAGCTTCTCCATCACTGGTATAGATGAATCGAATCCTGGCTTCTTCATAATTAGCTTCTGTTTACACAAACATTTATTTAATGTCTTATATTTATGTACTATATGCACCATTTTGCTTCACATATGCCTATTAATAATAAGTACTATTTAGTCACTGTGGCACATGCTCGTAATCCCAGCATCCTGGAAGACCAAAGCACGAGGATCATAAATTTGAGCCCAGAACTGCTCAAATTTAGTGAGACCCTGTTTTAAATACAATTTTTAAAAAAGGGTCAGGGGATGTAGCTCATTGTGAAGGCCCTGGGTTCAATCCTCAGTACAATAAACAAATAAATACATAAATAAATAAATAATGTATGTATGTATGTTACTATAACATGTTACCATAACATTTGTATAATACTTGTCAGGAACTAGTCTAAAAAACTTACATGATTTGCTCATTTTTCCTTTACAGCAGCCTATGAGAATGTGCTCTAATTTTTCCTTTACAACAACCTAGTGAAAATGTGCTTTTATTATCCTTACTTCACAGACAGAAAAACAAGTAGAGTGGAACTAATTAATCTTCCCAAGGTCAAAAAATGAGAGAATGAATTCAGATCTAGGAAGTCTGGCACCATTGCTCAAGATAACTCATCACCACCATACAAACACAGATAAACATGCAGATGCCTTCATCATCTATTGCTTATGTAGATGCTTGTTTTGTTTGCCTTGAACTTTCTTTTTTTGTACCGGGGCTCGAACTCACAACCTTGTGCCTGTCAGGCAGGCATTTATGCTGCTGAGCTAAATCCTCAGCCTACCTTGAACTTTCTGATGTCAAGGACACTACATAGCACATGGAAGATTATCAGTAAATATTTTGAGAACAAATGAATGAATGAGCTTCTCAACTGACCAGATAATTTTGCTATTCCTTAGCAATTTTCTGATTGCCTTTCAACTAATGCTTTTGGCTTTTCTTTCAAGTTATTATTTGAGTGGTTTGTTGTGAGACAGGTTATGATATTTTAAACATTTACTTTTAAAACTTCATTTTTTATTGAAACAAAAATGATTTCTTCTACCAAATAAAATACCAGTTTAAGTGTTTACATAAGGAGAGTTTGTAATCCAGGATTTCTGCAGCAGTACACTAAAATATTCTAGTCAAATCCTGCCTTTTGTGCAACTCTTTCTGATGAGTGTTTTCATCAGTGTTTCACCCTGACAGCCCTTAGTCACCAAGTGCTTATTTTGAGAATGGTTGCTATCATCACTCACTGTCTACACAGGTGCCACCTAGTTACTTTTGTTTTGGCAATTATGGGTTAAATACATTCCTGGGCTTAGTCTTGCTTAAGCTTGCTAGCTCTCTATTCTAAATTAAAGTATGGTGGATCATTTCTTACAAGAATAAAGCTGTCATTGAACAGAAATCTTTCAAAGCATTCATTTTTATCCATTTTATGTTTTACATAGATGAGAGCTTTCTTTTGAGTGTTTAGCCTTTCTTTTCTGCCTTTAGCCTGCAACACAGCATTACTCTGCAGTTAGCAGTAACGACTGAAAAGAGTTTATATTTTATTTTGTTAGTATTGTTTTCTTTGAGATGTTTGGCCATCCCTGCTCACTGGCTTGCCACCATTCTTTAAGTACTTCCAGTCCATGGAATTAGTGTCACTCTAAAGAGCTGTTATACTAAGGAAATTTTTGAATTATAAATATCCTATGGAAGAATTCAATATTTTGCTATAGGTTTTAAACCTAGTAATTCCTTGGTAGAGAACTGGGATTAATACATTTGCTAGCCTTTGCTTGATAGGAGAAAACATTTTGAACTATTTTTGAAAGCTCCTTACATAATTATTCTGCATGCCTCCCTCCTACCTCTTTTTTTCCATGTGATATGCTTATTGCTCATCAACTTAGAAATAGATCGTAGGGTATTTAAACACAGTTCCAAGTTTATAAACAGAAATAAAGATTTGGAGTTTTAGCTACATGTACAAAAACAGTAATAATAAGTGAGTAACTGATCATTGTGATTTGGTCCAAGTAGAAAAGTCTATCTTTCCCATATTGGTATCATTAATATATAGTACAAACAGCAAATCTTTTACTTTCTCATTCTTCCTTTACTCCTTTTTTCTGTTCCTTCAGTCGAAATACAGGATTTTGGAGCCCAGGAAGGTTATAAAGCTAAATTTGACAATGTACTGAATTTAAGTGATAGTTAAAACTAAGGACTAGAGGAGGTTTCCTGGGGTGAGGGTTTGAAGAAGTTAGTGACACTTTGAAGGCATAGACATTAGCATGGTAGACAAACAGGCAGTGTATAGTCAAAGCCAGAAGAGACTCAAAAGGGCAAAAGGCAGTGAACTCTTGACACACGCTTCTGGAAGACAAAATAAAGTAAGGAATAAGAATTAACCATTAAGAACAGTATGCAGTGATGTATGCCTTAATCCCTGCACTTGGAAGACTGAGGCAAAAAGATTGTTATGAGTTTAAGGGCAGCCTGAAATACATAGTGAGACCCTGTTGAAGGAAAAAAAAAGGAATAAACCATGAAGTTTGACAAGACTACAACTATAATTAAAATGCTAGGGACAAAATAGGGACAAAAGCCTGATTGAAGTGGAATGTAAAAAATGGGAAATGAGAGATAAAGATGGTGACTTTAGATATCTCTTTTGACATTGCATTATCATAAGAAACATCAGAGAAGTAGCTGGAAATTTTACATTATAAGTGAACATATTTTAAACGGTGAGGAATTTTTAAAACTCTTTTAAGACTATAAATAATACAGCGTAAAGAAAGGGAGAAATAGACGACACAGAGAGGAAAAGAATAACTGCAAAAAACCATTACATAGGTGAAAAGAGAAAATTGCTGCATAGGTAAGAGGATAGGATCTACAACACAGCTTGGTCAACTGGCAATAGGTAACTACATAGATACTTCATCATAACATCAGTAGAAACATCATTTACAGGCACATTTTAGTCTGGTGGGGTAGGTCTCATCTAGTAACTTCTAGTTTTTCAATAAAATATGAGCAAGATGAAACATTTGAAGTGGGAGAAAAGGGTATAAAAGGCTTATGGAAGGGACAAAAGCTGTAAAATAGTCATTTAAAAGAGTGGAGACTAAAACTTGTAACATATATCTGTTTCAACATTAGGCTGCCAGGGAGAAATGTGCCAACCTGACTTAAACACACATCTCCCAGGGACCCCATTTCTGGGTATTTGTCAAGCACCACATCTTCAGTTGTGGGCCAAGTTGCTTCAGCTCTCACTCACCAGTATTTTTCTACTCTGATTCAGATACCTAGAAATTTTTTTTTTACTTTAGATAGTTATGGATTTTAAAACATTTTAAAATTATATTTTATTTTGTGCTTACATTTGTTTGTCTAGGAGGACAAACCTCCATATATTTTCAAAGGAAATAGACATAGAATTTGTACTTTATTTCTCTGAATCAGCTTCATTGTTTTAAAAACAGGAATTATACCATCTACATGCAGATTTATGTTATTCATTAGACATGCTATGTATAAAATACCAACTAATCATTGGCAATCAAAAAATGTCAACTGGAATTATTACCACTGTTAAATAATATTCTTTCATCCAGAGACTAAGACCTTGCTTCCATCCTTCCTTTCTAACACATGCAACATTTTTTGCAATGTAAATGTGGCAAAATGTTTCTAAATTTCTTTTTTACTGATGTGATCAGAAAACAAGATGTTTTACTGAATGAAAACTTTTTTGTGTGTTGTGAGCCTTATAAAGTTTTAAGGAGCTTGATAATGTAATATTTAAGCAACAGTAGACTTCTTATAAAAAACTTATTTTCTCATATTTTATTCTTGTTACAGAAGCAAAATTACAATTAATAATCTAGTTTGGAAAGGACAAATAAAATATTTTTCTAGAAACAAAACAAGAAATAAAGCTAACACATAACTTGAAAGGAATTTTGAAAAGCAACATACAGGTATTGTCCACATCTTCTTTGTCTATTAATAATGCTAAACCCGACAGTATTTTTGTAATAAAGCATTCTATGAATTTGAATAACTAATACTAAAAATGTTTATAATACAACTGTCAATCTTTTTTTACAAATTACAATAGCCATGTCCATATTTAATATTCCCTAAAGGAATATGGATACTATTAAAATCAGTGTTCAATGTGTAAAGGATAAATATGAGATATTGATCTAGTGATTCTTTACTCAATATCTTCTTCCATGTTGGTATCCTCAAGGGCATGCATTTCTCTTTCTGGTAGTAATCCATATTCATTTAGGAAAGACTCAACATCCCCAGCAAAAAATTCTTCAGCAAACTGTTCGGTAACACTAATAAAATTGCTTATGAGTTCCCCGCCTTTGTAGACAAGCAGTGTGGGAAGCACCTTTAAGGAAAAGCGGTCTCCAGCACCTGTATTGGAAGCTTTTATTTTACAAAATTTGACCATAGGGTATTCTGCTGCAAGGCATGTTAAACTACTGTTTAGGGTATCACAGCCCTTAATGCCATCTTCATAAATGTGAACAACAACTGTGGTGATCTTCTGCTCCTTTTCAATTGTTTCTAGGAATTGCTCCCCAGATTCTATCTCATACACAAACCCATGTCTAGGCCCAAAACTCAGCTTCTGATGCATATCTTGCATGCACTGTCTCCGATATTTACGAAGACAATTTTCATCTTCTTTGTCTTGATTGATAAGTTCATATTCTTGTATGCTTATCTGAAAATACATGAAAGAAGTTGTAATGGTCATTCAGTCAGAAATGTATATTTCTTAGACATACCAAACCCATTCTCAGCTCTAGGAATTTGTGTTTGTTTTTGTCTGCCCTGACCGCCACCTCCCCACTCCTGACATAGCTTTCTTTTCCACTCCATTCAAGTTTTTGTTTAAATGTCATCTTCTTTGATTATTTAAAAGAACTGCCACTCAACAGTCTCCAGGCTGTACCGTTTTTTTCTGTAGCAATGAATATGACCTATGCTTGTGTTATGTATTTGATTGTTTAATATGAATTTTTTTAATTAACAGGTTCAGTGCAGGCAAGAATTGTGTCTCATTCACTCTTCTTCAACATTTGCTTTGTACATGGTACATAGTAGGAATTTAATAATTGTTTCATGGTAAAATGCATATAGAATTATTCCTGACTCTACTGAGTAATAGGCTTACAATGTCAGTTAGAAATACGTTATTTAACTCCCTACCACTTTGCATGAAAAAATCCAGCAAGGTTCTGTTCTAGAGTGGCTTTCGTCAAAGAAAAATAAATAATACTAGGCAAGTGTGGGCACACACACACACACACACACACTACACACACACACATGTGTCCCCATCAAATGCATCTAGACATTAGCATTCCCTCCACAAAAGCTATTAAAATCTCATAATTTACTGTTTTTTTTTTAAATATGTAGGATGGAAGTCAAACAAGACACATTCACTACTATTCAGACTTTACAATGGCTAATAATGGGCTAACAATGACTGATGCAGTAGCATTATCCCCTGAGAACTTGTTGGATATACAGTTTCAGGCACTACCAGATCTCCTGAATAAGAGCCTGGAAGGGTTAGGCTGAGTAATCCAGTTTTTCAGAAGCCCTCTAGGTTGTTCATATCCATTGCTTTAAACTAACATGAAAAAGACCAAAATTCCATCTTCCAAGACTACTACTTTTAAGTGTGGCCAGAATATAAAATTATTGCCCATGATAGTATCTACCCCATAATTGATGTATTCACTAAAATGTTAAGCATCCCCCAACGAAAATCAAAGCAAAATAAGGCACAGCACAGCACAGTAAAGCAAAGCAAAGCAAAACAAAACACACAACAAAGAGATATTGGAACATTTTCCATAAGAGACACTTATTAAATATGGAGAACCCCACAACTGCGGAAGTTACAATGGGATACATCTGCTGCTGTCTTATTGTCATGCAGTCACTAAAAGAGCAGCAATTCTTAAAAGTAGAGAAAAAAATGAAACTTACGTTTATGGAAAATCTATCATGTCTTAGGCATCTTGCATAGATTATATTATTTAATCTTTGCAACAGATCCCTGAGACAGATACATTAGTCATTTTAATAAAGATTTCTGCATCATGTTTGTTTTCCTCTTTCTTTTTCTTAACCTATATTTTTCTGCCTAAATATTATTGTCCCAATTTAATTTACTTTAGCCCTAAAAGTTATATGTTTTGTATAATCCTTAAGTTGCTACCATAGTTGTTAATTTCATAAGACAGGAATACACAAATACTGATTTGAGGATGCATTTGAGCATTCATATGAGAATTTGTTCCCTTCACATAGTCAGTGAATACTTAGATACTTAGGCATTCAGATGCATTTCCAAAGCTAACCCTTCGCACAGACTCTTTAATAATAATGTCTCACATATGCATGGTATTTTATAGCTCAAAATACGTATGTTTGAAACAAGTGGAAAACAAGTTCTTCCAATTTTTCACATGGAAAATTTAATTGTCTCATCCACATTGCAGTGCCTAAGTAAAGGAATCAATCTCTGCCCCTCCACCCACCAGAAATCTTAAACTTGAAGAGTATTGCCATGACCTGAAGCCTTGGAAAATGGTGTATTTCTGATTTTATAATCTGTCTGTTGAGACTTAGTATATGTTACATATACACTGATTTGTAGATAAATAATCACTAAAGTGATATTTTCTCCACAAATAAGAATTACTTTATAGTTTCCCTTATTATTATCTTGTTATATAAATAATAAATGGTAATTATGGTAATACAAAAATGACCTAAAAGCTAAAGAAAGTAAATAGTAAGTTCTGAAATTCCAGCATTTCAATACTCAAATAATTTTCTTCAACATTTTAGTGATGACACAGACATTATACAATTTAAGTGACATCATTTTTAAAATAGTATTTTAAAGAGAAGTATAAACATCTTTTTATAAAGCAGTAATTTATTCTTCTTACCTTTTTCCCCCCAAGCAATCTCATCCTTTCAAATTACTAATATTATCAACTTGTGTCTCTCCACTTTTCTATATACATTTACTTATGATCATGTAGGCATACAAATATACAGAAATGTCTTTATGCTGCTCTAGAACATAGAATAATGTATATAACTTAAAATGCTCTGTATTTTGCTTTCTTACATTGTGAAACTGTTCTTAAGTCAATTCATGCATTTGTGACTTGCTCCTTCAACATGCATGTTTTACTTAGTACAGAACACCTTACTAGGCATTCATTTCATTTCCATTTTTCTTTGCCAGTGTAAACTATACTGCAATAAACATATTTCGTAGTATTTCTTTCTTTCTTTTTCATGGTACTTGGGATCAAACCTAGGGTCTTCATACTGAGTACATTTCCAGCTCTTTTTTATTTTTCATTTTAAGACCGAGTCTTGGTAACTAGCTAAATTGCCCATAATGGCTCAAACTTGTTATCCTTCTGCCTCAACATCTCAGACTTCTGGGATTTCAGACATGTACCACCATGGATTATTTGTTAATATTCTAATATAATTTATGTATTTACCTTGACTTAGACTAGAAAACATATTGTAAACTATCCATTACTAAATTTTTGCTTGTCTTACCTTTCTGCGGAATCTTTCTTTTGAATCTTTGTCATCTCTGCTCTGAGGAGAAGACATTTGCCTGAGAATCTCCTTCTTGCTAGGTGGGATTGATTCGCTATCTTGGCTTTCTAATTTAAATTTTCTCCAATCATTTATTACTCCTTTGGGTCCTGTAATAAAATTTTAAAAATCATTTTTCTTTTATTCCCAAAATAATTTTTTGCGCAATTAAAATTTGTATAACAATTGCCATGAGAGTAGATTTATCATCTCCTACATAAGAAACAAATATTTTGTTTGAACTAGAAATTTTCTACTGTTCTCCTTGTAAAGTTTTTCTCCCAGATTAATCTTGTGAAGTGGGTTTTGGCAAAGAATTTTTCTGAAACATTTGCATTAATTAAGATATAAATTATGTGCTCTGAACTATTAGCAAAAGTTTGGGGTAAAAATATTAAAGTTAGAATATATAGAAGAAACTAGAATTAGTAAAAATAGTACTTTAATTACATAAGAAAGAAACTTACTAATAAACTAACATTGACACCACACTATTAATAAAAGAAATTGGAATTGTTGGGGAAGCAATCATAACAGTAGTACTTAGAAGACAAGCAATGAAAAGGCATGGCCTCAATTAACAGAACTAAAATGGTTTTAAGAAAATGATTCCATATCTATCCAATTCCATCTAAGATTCTAAAACTCTTTCATCAATACAGAAAAGATAATATTTACATATTTAAGAAAAATTACAGTAGTTAAAGATGATCCAACTGAAATTCAAAACTGAAAATCTTAGAAGAAAATCTTAAATTCTTGAAAACAGACAATATTAGACTGAAGATCTTTTGCCAAAACTTAGTCTTTCCACACTTTCAACATTATATTCTATAATGTGGCAGGAGTTTCAACTTGATCAACTTTGGGATCTGCCTGGAGGACTGGTGGTGCATACTTCTAGGTACATCTGGTGAGTCATAGAGGTGTGGCCTTGAGATCTAGGTGTGGTCCCACATCCCTGTTTTGGCACTGATCCCCCTGGTATGCTTCCTTGCAGCCAGAAAAACAGCATCTTTGCTCTGCTGTACCCTTGTGCCTTGGAGCCAGGCAACCATATACTGAATCTCCTGAAACCATGAGATAAATTAAACCTTTCCTTCTTTAAAGGGTAGGGTATTGTGTGTCAGTGATGGGAAATTTGACTAATACAACTAGTGTTCATTTTCTTCCTCATCTAGTAATTTATTTATATAGTATGTGAAATACACATTTAAGATAAATCTGTTTTATATTAATTATATTTCATCAGTGTTTTTTATTTTTTGTGCATCCTTCATCTTCCAGATATTTTATGCATATGCAAAATATGTATATGGGTAGGAGAGAAACTATTTTTTCCTTTTATTTTATTCAAATGGTGGGCTATAACACACACTTTGCCTTACTTTATTTGCTCTTCATAATATACCTTAGAAAGTTTTTTCATACATAAAAAGGAGGCATAGTCTTCTACTGTAGAGATGTACATAATCTCTACAGATGTACATAATTTACTTTAACAGTTTCTTACAATTGTGCATTATTATTTCCATACTTATTATGTGACATGTGATGCTGAGGGAAGAGCTTTGCACATATTTTCTTTCCTATCTGCGCATTTATGTATAATAGTTATACAAATAAAATTCTTTTTTTTTTTTTTGCGGCACCGGGGATTGAACTCACAGCCTTGCACCTGCCAGGGCAGGCGCTTAAGCCACTGAGCCAAACTCCCGGCCCTGGTTTTTTGAGGCAGGGTCGCACTATGTAGCTCAGCAAATAAAATTCTTTAGTCAAAGGGTGTTTAAATTCTATTTTTGATGTTCTTGGACTGGGCCTACAGAGTTTGTGCCACATCCTGTCAGCAGTATTTGAACATGTCTCATTCCAGAATTATGTTATCGAGCATTTTCACCCTTTCAAAATGTGTGAGAAAAAAACACATTTTACAAAAGTTTTACCTTTGTCTATTTTTACACTTCACCTCTGAGATGAATACATTTAATCTTTGCCCTTTATCTTGTTTAGGTGTCAATTTTTTTTCTTTATTGATTTGTAGGAGCTTTTAATATATTAAGACATGAGCCCTTTGTCTATTGATTTGTAAATAATTTTTGCAATCTGTTAATTTTCTTGCTGTTATTTTTTTTTTAAATTGCTCTTGGTAACTTTTACCAGAGAGCAGATATTTTCTTTGTTTTCCATTCCCCTTAGTCCTTATTTTCTTCTCATTTTCCTTCCATGATTTTATCAACTTTTCTCTTTTTTTCAAATTTAAGTCATACTCAGATATTCCTCACATAGCCATTATATAGTGAATTCCCATATATTTGGTTTAGTACTAGTGTGAAATTAATTTAAACTTCTGGAATAAATTTAAAGGCTTCAATCCATATTAAGATACAGGGAATTACTAGTCAAAAAGATTCAATAGCGTTAAAAGAAACTTGAATTTTAAAATTTAAATGATGATACTTAAAAAAATAAATCATGATATTTAAGTTTTAAACTCTCAATGCACTATAGACAGCCACCTATAATTTAACAATTTTAGAGAATAGGCACTAGATGAAATGAAGGTTAGGATTTCTGGAGAAAATTGAAGTCCATTTGATTCACGAATATTTTATCATCCTTTTTGTTTTTTCAGATTAAAAAATAAAAGACTACTTATCTACTTTTGGTCCACAGTTTTTACAGTGTGCCAAGAAAAATTTCATTGGTTGGTGAGAGTGTCAGTGGCTTATTTTTATCATAGATAAATAGATAGATCTTGTGATAGTTGGGTGGCAAGAAATTATCAATAATTATTGTTTCTTCTCACCTTTTGACATTACAATAAAACAGTTTTATGAGTTTTCAATTTTAATTAATTTACACACTCAAATATTCTTTAGATTATTCTATCTTACCTATGAAGGTATGGCTTTAGTTTTTTTTTTTTTTTTTTTTTTTTTTTTTGCGGCACTGGGAATCGGATTCACAATCTCACGCCTGCCAGGCAGGCACTTAGGCCACTGAACCAAACTCCCAGCCCTATTTTTTTCTAGGCGCGGTCGCACTATGTAGTTCAGCCAGGCCTTGCTCACGTTGTAGCCCCAGCCAGCCTCGAACTCAACGCTCCACCTACCTCAGCCTCCCTAGTGCTGGAATTAAAGGCGTGCAGTATGGCTTTAGTTTGATAATAAATTTCATCAGTGAAAGCATTAGGCATTTCTAAATTTAATCGTAATTTTTAAACTATTTTTTCTTCAAGTGCTTTGCAACTATTTTTTCTTCTAGCTTTACTCACCTGTATGTGTGGCCTGTCCTTCAAAATCTTCCTCTAAACTTTGGCTTTTGGCTTCTTCCATTTTAGGGACTGGACACAAGCTATAGGGTGAAAACTGTCACAAATAATTGAATTAGTATGTTTAAGGAACTTAGTTCTTTGCATATAGTAAGTGTTCTACATGTCTGTTGGATAAAATTTTTAACAAAATAACTTTTCAAACGTGCATGTGTAAACTCTGTATTGTCTCACTAGTGTAAATAACTGAGAGTAAATAAGATCCAAAAGTTACAATAGGTACAGTAAAAGAAACTGCTCAAAGGGAAATGTTATTGTTTGATCATTCTTGCATGCCTATATCTGGTAGCCGGAGCAAGTACTTTGAGGATAACAATATGCAATATAACAACCATTGTTAAATTTCTATTATCTTGTTTTGAAATCTTATATTGCCATTGTTTTGTTGTTGTTGTTGTTGTCGTCATTTTGCTTTTGTTGTTATTTTTTAATTGTTTCTTTGCTTCTTGATTTTTGTTTTTTATCTTTAAAATAAAAAAATAAAATAAAAAATAACTTTTATGTTTGTGTATACAATGTATCTGGAATTTAAAAATCAGCATTTGGCCTGCAATGGTATTATTAGTGGTTAAAACTTCCAATTTTCCTTTAGTTTAAAGACTTTAAAATGACAATAGGATTATTACAGACTTTAGGTAACAGTATTTCTGTATGATTGGAAATTGATAATAAAGGCAAGAACACAGGCAAGTCATAACAGCTAACTTTTGAAAGTGGCCTGTATGTCCACCAATGGATGAATTTATAAAAAAAAATGTGGTATTTATGTACAATGGAGTACTACTGTGATATAAAGAATAAATTTAAACCATTTGTAGAAAAAAGGATGCGCCTTGAGATCATAATGTTAGGTGAAATAAATCAGATAGGCAAGTTTAAATATTGCATAGTTACTTTATATGAGAAACCTAAAGTAGAAATAAATCAAAGAACAAAAGAAAACACAAATAATATAAAAGCAGGGAGACAGATCTTTTGGAAACGGGAAGGGGACCAAGAGATGGTGGGGAGTGGAAGAAGTATGGGGAGGGGAAGGGGAAAGGAGGGAGTGAGTATAAAAAAAAGTGAGATATGCCATGTACATGAACCAACTCCCAACAATGAATGCAAGTATTATGTACTATAAACATTACTAATAAAACCTTTATAAATAGAAAGCTGCTAAATTTACTCTGGTTCAAAAGAGTTACCATATCTTTGATCTTACATAATTATTAAAATCTGCGATGTTGTTCCTTTTTTATTTTAGACTGTCATAATATTAATTAAAACATAACTAGTAAAATCAGCATTATGTAAAATTATAATTGGATGACTTCTGACATAATATTATTAATTTAAAAGGGCATTATCAAACCTTTCAAAAGGAAAAGTAAAAAGGCAATTTTGGCAAGAAATATAGTCTAAAACATAATTCTCCCACGTCATGGTTTTATTTTCCTCTTAATTAAGGATTTTAATGCTAATTAAAATATGACTTATAAGTGACAACATTCTCAAACTTTCTCCTTAAAGTACTTCCAAATATGGTACAATAATTATCAAGAAATTGCCAGGTGTGGTGGCACACGCCTTTAATCCCAGCACTTGGGAGGCTGAGGCAGGAGGATCGTTGCAAATTCAAGACCAGCCTAGGCTACAGAGTGAGCTCAAGGCCAGCCTGAACTGCATAGTGAGACCCTGTCTTAAAAAAAAAGAAAGAAAGAAAATGAGATGAATATAGATGAGCCTATTTGTCCTTGTGTCACATATACTAGTGACCATTTCATTGTCATCATCTTTGTTCACATCATGCTGTGGTGACAATTGTTAATCAAATTTAGTGATGTAATCTAGTTAGAATATCTAGTTCAGAATTGATTTGTAGACTTTCAGTGTTCCTAAAGAAGTGCTTTGTGGTCAAGACTATCTGTTATATTTTATTGGTAGATTTTCAAATAGTTGGATCAGCTCTCCACTGTACCCAAGACTGACTTCTCTCTCAGCATGTACAGTAATTTTTGGTATGTACTGTTATTTGATTTTCTCCACTATGTTAAGTTCTCTGAGGATAGATTTTTACTTGCCGACCTTTTATAATTGTATCATGTTAAGTATCATTAAGTACTCTATAAATGACAACAGCAGTAGTTTTTGAGAGCAGGTATGTGGTAGGTACTTTACACACATTATTTTAAAATCTCATAAAACTATTTTCCTTGTTTTTCAATGCTGTCAGGGTCTTAAATATAAAGTGACTTTCTATAGCTCACAGACATATGGACAGATAGAACCAGGTTTAAAATCTCTGACTCTTCAAACCTCCAAAATCCTTATTTTTCTACTACACCATTGGCTTTTCAATAAAATGCTTAATGAATGAATGAATGCATTGATGAAAGAAGCCAATTTAAATATTTTGTATGCATTAAAACCAATATGAGGCTATGGAAAATAACAAATAAGTCACTATGTCCCTAAATACCTAGAGATGGTATTTTTTTGAATGATATATTTCTGTTTTAGATTAACCCTCCTGACTTTATACTGAATATAACAGAGAAGTCTTTGTTTAAAGTCAATTCCAAATGACTGATATGGACTCTTAGAAGTCAATATAAAATACAAAATGGCTTTATCTTCAGTTGGTTCTTGCTAGTCATATGAATTGATTGAAAATTTATCACCAGTTTTGTATCTGTATATTTGTATATATGTGTATTTGTATATCTGTATATTTGTATCTGTATTATTTACAAAAACAAATGTAATAAGAAATATGCATCAATTATGTATAAAATAAAGCTAGGAAATATTCTATTAGAACCGCTCTTGCATGTGTAGCAAAAGTATGGAAATATTACACTGTGAGTTTTGTGTGGAGATTTGTACATGAGGTGAGATATTTCATTTATGGACTGATATCAACCATTTAGAAGAGTTAATTTTGAACTTCAAAGAATGATATTTTATTTTTTTAAATATAATTGAAATAGCAATTCTATAGTTTCAGAAATCTTTAATAGAAATTTATAAAATTAAGGCTGTTTCATAGGTCTGTTATTGTCTAGCCTTAGTTTTATACTAAGATATTCTTAGCATGTGACACATCTTTGAAAATACGCACTTCAGTCTTTCAAACTTTCTACTATTTTTTATGTGACAAAAATCACAAATAGACATAGTTGCCTGGTGTCTGTTACTGTGACTGTAACAAAATACCGCAGACTCTGTGGCTTAAAACACAGAAATTTGTTTTCTCACATTCTAGATCAAGATGCAACCAGGTCAGTTTTGGGGTGATAGCTTTCTTCCTGGCTTGCAGACTGCCACCTTCTGATTGTGTTCTCACATAGCAGGAGAAAATAAGCTCCTTGGCATCTTCTTCTAAGTACATTAATCTTACATGATCAGGGATATATCCTTATGGCCTCATTTAGACTTAATAACTTCTGTGAAGATCTTATCTCCAAATATATCACATGGTTGTTTAGATCTTCATCATATGAACATTGTGTGGGGGTAGGTTGAGGGGAAGCAATTCAGCCCAGACTTCCTGGTTCTGTCTTTTAAAAATAATTGAACTCTGGATGCTGGCCACTATTTCTGCACTCTGGGCCTCTATTGTTACACTCTTTCCTTAATTGCTAGAGCTTTGAAGCCTCCTGATTTTTCAGGGTTCCCAACCTATCATGTAAGAATTTCAACTTGGGAAATAAAGCTTATCTAAAACTAATTATTATTTCTACTCTTCATCAGTTCTTTTCCTGATTTTGGACCCATATTCCTGGGAAGCCGCTGAGATTCTCACAACAATACAAGCCAGGATTTTCCTTTATGTTAGATAATACAAATGCCTATTATTTCCTTGGTCAGTTCCTGAGTTATTATGGTCTAAAGAAGATATTAATGTTAATAAACTAACTGTAACAGAATCAGAAACATACTGCATTGTGAGATGGTTGACACCAACAAAACTATTCAAC
Source organism: Dasyprocta punctata (assembly GCA_004363535.1). Taxonomy (NCBI): domain Eukaryota; kingdom Metazoa; phylum Chordata; class Mammalia; order Rodentia; family Dasyproctidae; genus Dasyprocta; species Dasyprocta punctata. The sequence goes on from RJWM01001140.1 coordinate 146,273, forward strand.
AAGCTAATACAGTAATATCAGACTTCACCTCCACTGCAGTTAGAAAGCAAAATTCTATGTCCTGATCTGTACTCCATAAGTGTCACACTGTATGCTGCCTACCTTTGCAGAGATTCATGTTCTAGTTTTTCACCTCTAACCATCCATGTCCTTAGGTCTCTGTGTTCCTGGTTTTTCCAAGGTGAGCATGAGCTAATCTGATCAACTAAGCCTGGTTAATGTGCTCACCAACATGAATATGCTAATGTAAAGGTTTTAATGCTTGTCCTGAATGCTTTCCTCAATGTCATACTGGACTCCTGTAGAAAGCAGTTCTTTTTTTCTTTTGTATTAAAATAAGTTATCAGTCATAGACATTTCATATCATTTATTTATGATAATACTGTGTCAGGTGATGAGAGTATTTCTGGGCTGGTAGAGACCTCCATTGTTTTTCACATCATAAAGGCAGATCTAGTTATTTCACTCAAGTCATATTTTCTTCTTTTTTTAACCCCTCCTCTTTATTTATTGATTTTAAGAATGAGAGATTCTAAGAGTGATGTGTTTTTCAGTTGATATCAATATAAAGGAGACTTTATACATTGCATCGATTCATTTCTTAAATTATTCCTTAATAGATTTTTTAATATTAATCTCAAAGGAACTACACTTCTTGTATATAGAAACTATGCATTTGCATGCTTCCAAGTGATAGCATCATGATTAGCACTTGGACAGTTGGTTTCAAATCTAGTTCTGCCAACTATGAGCTGTATGACCTTGGGCAAATCACTAAAATTCTGTGCACTAGTTTTTTATTTGTAACCTGGGAGTAGTAACAGTATCCGCTTAAAAAGGTTATAAGAGGATTAAATGAGAGAAATTATGTATAGTATTTGGTACTAGGCACTTAATAGGTTTTGAGTAAAGACTAATTTGATAATTAGTAAATAAAATATAAAATACTGAAATCAAATGTTTAAAATTAATAGTGCATCTAGTCCAACTAATCTAAATTTAAGAACCAATGCATATATGCACTGCTTATGTCTAATTATCTCTGCTACTCAAATAGTATATGTATATATAATTACATACATGTTGTTAGTAGTCTCCTATTTCCTGACTGAAGTTTTTTATTATAGTACATTTATTTACGTTTTATAAGGACTGTTTCCTACCAGTCTTTTAAGAACATACAAAATCCAAAAGGAGGTAAATTTGGAATTATGAAATTCAGGCTAATGAAACACACATAAAATTGCTTGGAAATAATATTAAAAAGATTCTCTGAAGATATTGCCCAAATGGGACCTGGGAATGATGACTTAGTTTGAATGTAACACACTTGTTTTCCAAAGAATTGACTTTCTTATTCATGACTTTGCAAATTGTTAAGTGATTTTTCTTTTTGATTCCGCTTTTTCATTTGTGTCATAGTTCCTTATTATATATATTTCTGCCTTTCAGTTTTCTTTTTTTTATTTTAAAGAGGAAAAAAAGCACAAAAAATTAGAAAGGAAGCAAGTAAGCAAACAAACAAACAAAAAAACAGCGACAACAAAAGCCAACTGATGACAACAACAAAATAGTGGTACAGGATTTCAAAATAAGATGATAGAAATTTAACAATGGTTGTTATATTACATATTGCTATCTTCAAAATAGTTGCTCAGGTTTGCCTTTCAGTTTTCAAATGAGGTAAGATTTTGCAAAGATAGTAACAACACTGAGGATTCCTATTGCTACACTGAGTTATTCTAGCTGTTAATTCTGGGATAAGCCATTTTTACATTTTATCACAATGAAAGGTTTTTTTTTTTTTTTTTTTTTTTGTGGCACTGGGGATTGAACTCACAACCTCGCACCTGCCAGGGCAGGCGCTTAAGCCACTGAGCCAAACTCCCAGCCCTGGTTTTTTGAGGCAGGGTCTCACTATGTAGTTCAGGCCAGCCTGGCACTCGCGTTGTAGCCCAAACAGACCTCGAACTCACAATGCTCCACCTACCTCAGCCTCCCTAATGCTGGGATTAAAGGCATGCGCCACCACGCCCTGCTAATGAAAGTTTTCTTTAAAAATAAACTCCCAAAATCATTAGTAGAATACAGGATTTAGTTTTTAAAATGGCTAAAATGAATTTTTTTAAAAAGCCATGGAGATTATTGGCACTTGGTAAATGTTATTTTCCTCCCATTTACATATTAAGTACACACTTTGATACTACTGAAAATATACTTAATGTAGCTTGTACTCTCCCCCGCCCCCGAATTTAGCTAATGCTCGTAAGAACTTTGATTGAAGAACTGTGATAGGTGCTTTGACATAAGATACTTCAGAGAATATGTAATGTTTCATAGCTCTTATGCTACTCAAATAAGTTTTACTTTTTCAACAAATGAGGGTGGGCAGGTGGAAGATGTAGGAAGCCATTTAAATAATTTACACTTCAGAGATGCATAGAAAATAGCAATTTTTAAATTGTCATCTTTATCATCAATAAAAAGGTAGTTAACCAGGTGTGGTGGTGCACACCTGTAATCCCAGCACTCAGGAGACTGAGGCAGGACGATCTCATGAGTTTGAGGCCAGCCTGGGCTACATTGTGAGCTCAAGGCCACCCTGAACTACACAGTGAGATCCTGTCTCAAAAACAAACCAAAAAAATTTTTTAATCTGGGAAAATATGAGGTTTCAAAATTATAATTGGATTGTTGTTTCTATGAAAACAAACCTATCCATGTTTGTCCTTAGTACATCTAGATATTCTCTTACTTGTTATGGAGAATATAGAAGTGTCAAAATCTTGCAGGAAATTCAGAGCAGCTATCTTCATTTTCTAAGTATCTCTTTATCTTGTAAATATACTTATTGCAACACATACTGATTGAATTCCATTACAAGTATTATCGTTGATAATTCACATATATTTTGAAAATAACATAATATCAAATCCCGTTTATCAGCATAATGTTTTGGCAAATCTTTTTATGATGAATTAATAATCTCCAAGGTCTTTTTCTAGTTTTAATGTTAGGTGATTTTAAGTAGTATGTATAATGGGCAAACTATATATACTTAAAATAGATTTACAGATATTTTTGTAGTAAATGAAAAAACATCATTGGAAAACAATGAGAAAACCATACTACCCTCACTTTCATGATGCAAACTAAAACTTATTAGCAATAATTAGCTTCATGTTAGGGAAACAGAAGAAAAAATATTTAAAAATTTCACCTGATTTGACAAATATCAATAAACTCTCAGTATTCCTTTCCTTTTTGAAACATTTCTGTCTCCTCAAATGACTAATGTAGTCATTTGAAAGACATTCCTCTTTTCACTTTAATTTTAATAAAGAAAATAACCACCTAAAAAGGTACTACTAAATAAAGAGCCCCCAAATGCAGAATTAGTTAAGTATCCAATTCAGAGGTCTGAGAATGCTGCAGTGTTGCATGCAATACTACCGTTAATATCTTGGGAACCAAATTCTCAAACATGAACTGCAAGGAATCACTTCTTCTTTTCATTTCTCTGTTCATTCAAAGTGAAGACTGATTAATTTAAAATTTCAAAATGCACCTCTGGTTTTATTTTAACTGTCTATTATGTCAAACTCAAAACTGTGTGTTTATTCTGAATTTTTATCACTGGAGATGACTAGTGCAAATCATTTTAAGAGGGAATACAGTATGTAATTGTCTTTACATAGAAAAATCAATATTTTTATGTTACTTTGAAATATTTTAGAAGAACACATACACTGAATACATACACTAAACGCACAACACTGAAATCATTATTCTTTCTCCTAAGGTAAAATTTTTAAAATTATCAGAAAGACTATATGTAGACTCACTGTTTATGTCTCTGTGCCTGGTGTCCTTGATTATGTCCTGTGAGTGAAAATCCCTGACTACTGAACACCTTTTGAACCTGGACAAGTTTAAGCTCCGATTTAAAATCCCCAGATATTGATGACCCTTGCAGAAATAGCTCTGTGCATGTAATAGGATTGACATTGACATAAGAGAATTAACAAAGCCTGTTCATTAATAGTAGCACAAAAACAAACTAAAATACAAAGAACTTTGAGTCTTGTTTTTATTACAATCTTTGTCTGCCTCTTTTTATATGATTGGAGAAAAAAATTATGTCTTTCCAGCATGGGCTTCTGGTACTTATTCTCAGAAATTCACTTGCCACTTTCTAAAAGAAAAAATTACATCTTTTACCAAAAAATTTTTATTGATTTAACTATAAGAAATATCCTTCTCAACATCATTTGTCATGGTCTGTTTTTGTCTCAAATTCAATAACTAGCTAATTTCTTCTCATTTTTGTACAGAGAAATGCATTTCATGTTAAAAATTTTTGTTATCATTAGTAGACAAATGCAAATGAAATTTACAGTGAAATACCACCTCACTATAATTAGAAAGATTGTTATCGAAAAAGACAAAAAATAATCACTACTGGCAAGGATATGAGGAAAAGGGAACCTTTATACATTGTTAGTGGAAATGTGCATTAGTATGGCCATTATGGAAAACTCTATGGAGGTCCCCCAAAAAATTTAAAATAGAACTGTCATAGCATATTCTCTACTGGGTATATATCCAAAGCAGATTGGTACCTCAAAATGAAAACATTCCCATGTCTATTACAATATTCCTCACAATAGCCAAGATATGAAATTAATCAAAGTGTATATTAAAAATTGAATGGATAAAGAAAATGTATGATACATACAAAATGGAATGCTATTCACCCATGAAAAGAATAAAACCTTGTCATTTTCAACAATATAGATGAACCTGGAGAAATTTCATGATAAGTGAAATAAGCTAGAAAGATAAATACCACATCATCTGATTCACTTGTGAAAATAAAACTTCTTTGCCAGAAGCTAGAGAGAGGTAGATGCAAGGGAAAAATGAAGAGCAGTAGGAAAATAGTGCAAAGCTATAGTTAGGTAAGAGTAATAAGATCCAGTGTTCTTTTGCATAGTAGTAGGACTATAGTTAACAATATTGCATTTTTCAAAGTAGATTGAAATACTTTAAATGTTATCATTGCAAAAAAATATAAATATTTCAGGTTAAGATGTGTTAATTATCCTAATTTGACGATAGCTCAATATATACATGTATCAAAACATCACATTGTACCCCATAAATGCACACGATTATTTATATCAATCAAAAATAAAATAAAGACATGCTTGTGAGAATATGGATAAAATGGAACACTTATGCACCGGAAAAAAGTACATATCAAAATTAAGTGCATCAAAAGGCATTAGAAGCATGCAGATCTTTTCCAAAATTTTTTATTATATTAGCTTTTGTATCTATGATGGTTAATTTTGCATTGTCAATTAGACTGGTTAAGGGATATCCAGCTAGCTAGTAAAACATTACATCTGATGTAAATGAAACTGCAAGACAGTGGGAGGGAGGAAAGAAGGGAGGAAAATGAGATTTATAATCCCTCCCCATCTCTTTGCATTAATGCCTGGAATTAGAACGGATAGATATCTATTCTAGCTTTCGTAGGTGATTTTTAAGAATATTACCTTTAATCTTTAATATTGAAACTCAATTGTTTGTTTTCAGTTGCTTTTCCTTGTGAAGAAGATTTATAGTGAACATTGTAACTTAAATGTTGCTCTAGAATTTAAATGCTAGCCTGTGGTTGCTTATTGGTCTGGGAAAGAATTAACATAAGCACTGGAACTTAAATGTTACTTTGTAACTAGTTTTCTTGCCTGCTATTATTTTCTGGTAGACTTAATAGGAGGACTATGACTTGATGACTAATCTACAGTTCCTTCTGGGTCAGATGAGGACTTAAAAAAAGCACTTGAACCAAGTGGCAGAGTGAGCTGGGGATTGGGCCTATAGGACCTGTGGGTCATGTTCTCTGTGAAGGAATTCACTATCCAGTCTCCTCAGCATGATGACCCCACTGATTGATACAAAGTGCACCCACCGAGATCTGCATGCTTTTCATTGTCATACATGCCTCCACACTTTATCTCCAACTGACCACAGAGTTCCAACCCAACTGATATTCCTGGAACTTCCTGAGGAATGATACTGCTGTGGGCATCTTGTGAAGATTCCTAGACCAATCAGGAGATCAACCACCCACTTCTAATTCTTTCCTTCCTCTCAAAAACTGGGTCCAGGGGAAATCTGAGAAAATAGAATTTTGTTAATTTGGGGATGCAGAGACACAGTCTAAGAGGACTGTTCTTACCAAATGATGACTTTCTCAGTTATGTGAACTTGGAAATTCTTGCTGCTCCTCTGAGTTCTGGTGAGTTCATAGTTATTCTTATCTGTAAATATTTGCTATTTAAAATTTGATGGTTATATTGATCAGATCTTCCTTTTCTGGGATGAAATACTTAACACCTGAAACTTTTAAAAGGAGAGGTTTATTCTTACTTATATTTTTTGAGTTTTCAATTCATGGTTGCCTGGTTCCAAGTCCAAGATAGTATGGCTGAATGGCATGGTAGAATAAAGTTGCTCACTTCATAGTAACAAGGAAGCAGAGCACAGGGGAAGAATGACAGAGAGGAAGGGAGTAGGGACAAGATATAGTCCCCAAGGTCATACTCCAAGGTATGTCACTCAGACATACCCAGAAGGGTATCTCTCAAGCCAATCAAGTTATGATCAAGATTAATCATCACAGTGGGGTATGGAGCAATATTATGAATTTCTTACTTCACTGTATTGCTAACCTCACTCCGTTGACTTTTATGTTTCTGACTTTCATTTTATAAATCTAGGAGAAAAATTCCTGAATGATTATTTGCCTACAGTCGAAGTTACCTCAACAAAACTATTCATGAATTCAATTATATATGACTTAATTTTAAAGTAACACATTCTGATAAATTTGTTAGTTTCTTTTATTCAAACAACTGATAGATAGACTGTAAACCCTGTAGTTTTCTCCTTTATTAGAAAGTTAGATATTTATCATGGGAAGGAAAAACATGTTTTCTTCTATGGTTGATGGTAGGTCTTTTCACCAAGTTTGGGCAAATTAATTTTAATATGGAGATAAAGTGTGGAATTCTTGACCCTATAACAATCTATGCTTCATTATAATAGGAAAATATTTTATTCTCTTGTCCAAGTCTCATGGAAATATCACCCCCTGATGCCTATTTATTTATAATATTTAAACATGCATTTCTTAATGATATGAATATATTCTGAGAAGTGAATTGTTAGGTGATTTCATCATTGCATAAACAACATAATATATATTTTCCCAGACTTAGAAAGTTGAGATTATTATGTATAATATGGAACTATACAGCCTATTTCTCTTAGGCTATAAACTTATACAAGATATTGCTGTACTGAATACTATACACAATTGTAACGTAGTGGTATCTGTATATGTGAACATATGTAAACATATACAAGCTATAGTAAAAATACTAGGTGATTGGATTTTTTCAACTCTATCATAATGTTATGAGATCATAGCCATATTTGTGGTCTGTCACTGACTGATAGATATATCATTATCAGTATATTCCTGCAAATCATTGTTCATGTGGGCCTAATATACCAAAATCACACTGGAGTGCTAATCAACCTGGACACCAAATTCTATGGGAAATAATAGGTTGATTAGAATGAGACTTTAATACCCCACTTGCAATTAAGAATAAAACACTGATAAAGAAATATCAATAAGGCAACTGTAGAACTGAACAATATACACCAAATGGACCTAACAGACATATGCAGAACATTTCACCTAACATCAGTAGAATAGTAATTCTTCTCAATTACATATGGAACCTTCTTCAGGATAGATCACATGCTAGGCTACAAAATAAACATTAATAAATTTGAGATTGAGATCATGCAAGTATATTTTGCAATCACTATGGAGTGAAACTAGGAATCAGTAATAAAATGTAACAGGAAAATTTGCAATACTTGGAAACTAAACAACATACTCTTAAGCAACTATTGAGTCAAAGAAGAAACCAAAAAGGAAGTGAGATAATATTTCAAGACAAACAAAAATCAAAATACAGCATATAAAACTTGTGTGATGCAGCAAAAGGGAAATACCAGGGGCTAAGGATTTAGCTCAGCGGTACAAGCACCTGCCTGACAAGCTCAAGGTCATGAGTTTGATCTCCAGTACAAAAAAAAAAAAAAAAGGAACTATCTACAGTAAAAAAAAAAAAGAAAGATATCAAAAGATAGAAAAAGATCAAACTAAACCTAAAATTAGCAGAAAGTAGGAAATAAAAAATAATAGGAGAACTGGGGATGTGGCTTAGTGGTAGAATGCTTGCCTATTATGTGTAAGACCTTGGGTATGATCTTCAGTGCCACAAAACAAAACAAAAGAGCAAACAAAAATATTAGAGCAGAAATAAATGACATAGATAATAGAAAAAAATTTAGAAATCAACAAAACTAAGAGTTGGTTTTTAAAAGAGTACATAGACACAAACAGGTAAACCGATTAAGAAAAATGAAAGACTTAGAAATAAAAGAGGAGACATTAGAGCTAATGCCACTGAGATAGAATTGATTTTAAGAGACATTCATAAATAATTAAACACCAACAAATTTATTAACCTAGAAGAAATGGATAAATCTCTAGAAACATATAAAACATACCAAGTCTTCATCATGAAGAAATAGAAAATCTGAGCAGAGTTCTAATTTAGTAGAGATTGACTCAAAATTCAAAAGCCTCCCAACAAAGAAATGCTAGGAATCAGACAAGTTTCTGAGTAAATTCTAACAAGCATTTAAAGATTTAACACAAATCCTTCTCTACACATTTTGTGAGGACATTATGTTGTTACCAAACCAGAAAAATATAGGCCAATGATCCTAATGAACATATATGCAAAAATTCTCAACAAAATAGTGCCAAAGTGACTTCAGCAGCATAATAAAAGGATCATATACAATGATCAAGTGTGATTAACCCCTGAGTTACAGGAATATTTGACTTGCCAGAATATTTTAACATACACAGATCAATTAATGCAATGTGTCATGTTAAAAGAAAAATGTAAAATCTCTAAAAAACTCCTAGAAAAAGGAATAGGGAAAATTTTATAACATGGTTTTAGAAATGATTTCTTTAAAAAAAATAAAAGAAAGAAAGAATTTCTCGGATTTGTTATTTAAAACACAAGCAACCAAAACCTGTGTTCTTTCCTTTCTATAAGGAATGTTACAAAACACTGAAGAAAAAAACTGAAGACACTAAAATATAGAAAGACTTTCTGTGTTTCTGGGTCAGCAGACTTAATATTTTTAAAATGGCCATATTACCAAAAGTGATCTACAGAGTCAAATCAACATTCATCAGAATACCAATGACATTCTTCACAGAACTAGTAAATGTTTTGTCTATGCTTGAAAAAAATCCCTGCAATTTCTGTAATTGAGTGCTACTATATGACCATAAGATAATGTTTCTTCTTATTATTTATATTTTCTTTTACTACTTTTATCTGTTTGTTTATAACAATTGTGACTATGAATTTAACGTTTGATTTTTATATATTGTCCATCTTTATGTACTTTGAGACGTACACAAGTTTAAAATTTAAAATGTTCTAGGCCTGCTGGTGCATGTCTGTAATCCCAGCACTCAGGAGGCTGAAGCAGGAGGATTGCTGTGAATTCGAGGCCAACCCAGGTTACATAGTGAGTCCAGGTCAGCCTGAACTACATAGTGAGATCCTGATGTAAAAAAAGTTTTTTTTACCTCTTTCTGATTGTCATTTTAGCAAGACATAAAGTTCATCTATATATATATAGATATAGATATAGATATATAAAATTTATATATATATAAAATTCTTTTCTGTCTTAATGTCTATTGATAATTTCTGCTTGAGATATCTTCTATATTTTTACTTTTAATAATCTTGGTTTTTAAATGTTTCTTATAAAACGGATATAAATACATATGTATTTAGTGTATCATCTATTTTGATGGCTATGTTCAATACCTATCATTTTATTTTATACTTTCCATTTGTTCTGCTTTTTAAATGATATTTTTATTATTGTATTTTTGCCTTTCTCCTCTATTTGCAAAGTTCCTTTGAGTTGATTATATTTCCTTAATCACTTTTGATTCCTTCTCTTAATTTGGAAGTATACATAAGAAATTCCTTGATTAAAAATCCTTATTCAAATATATTCAAAATTACACATATAAGCTCAGTTAATTTTCGCATTTTACTACCAATCACAACTTGCCTTTCTCAAAGAATAGCAATTATTCTGACTATATAATTCATACTCATATAGAAAACATGTGCATACATAAATGGTTCTTAAATGTAAGAAAACATGTTCAAATTTATTCATAATATTAGAAATGAGAATATGAGAGAATAAACTATACTATTTCTTATCAGGTAAGTAAAAATTTTAAAAATTAGTAACATATATGGGTCATAAAATATACAGTTACAGGCACTTTTATACATTGTTGGTAGGAATGCAAATTGGCACAAACTTGTAGAGGAAAATTTGGCATTATTTAGTGGTGCTACATATGCTTTTGCTTTTTGACTGAGAAATTCCACTTCTGGACATTTAACCACCAGATAGATCCCTAACTATCTGAAAATTCACATGCATACATTTATTCATTGCATCATTGCTGATCATTGCCCCATATAATTTAAAAAAAATCAGCCTCCACTCATGGGAGAATAGTTAAATAAGCTATGGTACATGCAATGAATTACAAAAATGTTTCTAAAACTGATATTGACTGATTTGCAGGATCTATTGTTACATCAGAAAAAGCAAAGTTAAAATTGTATGGAGTATATAGTTTGTTACGTTTTATGAAAAATAGAAGCAGATACAAGAAAATATACATTTATATGCTTAGTTTATAAATAAAAACACAAGAATGAAAACCCTAAAAATCAGTTAGATTGATTACCTAGTGATAAGAATTAAGAATTGAGAGTAAGAGAATCTTCTCTACATACAATTTTGCATACAGTTTTAATTTTTATGGTCATACTAATACATCATGTTAATACTCAAACATATCCACAAAAATAAAGTAAAACCTGTAAGAATCAAGGCGATTTTGTTGCAGCTCATCATCATAGCAGGGCACGAAGGATGAAAGATTACTCAAAGTCAGTGTCCAATTCAAACTCCACGAAGTCACAGAGGAACTGCCCTTAACCAAGAGTCTTCAGTCTGAGAGAGTCTCATTAAGACTTCCCTGAACCATTATTAATAGATCAGGAAGTGAAGATAAAGGACAAAGGAAGGATGTAAGTGCAAGAATACATGTAGAGAGAGGAAAGAGGAAGGACAAGGTAAGTTTACGTTGGTCTGTTACATGACTGACCTTAGGTAATAATAAATCGGAGTATGGGGAGAATGTGGACCAGAGCATTCATTCCCTAAGGCAACATATTTTTTATCCTATTTGGACTTGTGACTCTAGGCTATCTTTTAATCTCTATCCATACATTCTGAGAGGTTTGGGGCCTGCAGGTCCAAAAGTGTCTTACTTCTCCCTATCTATCTCATACATACCTCTGGACAATATCCCCCGTACTCCCTTTTTTGTTTTATACATGGATTTGGGAATGACAGACAGGGTGAACATAGGAGGATATTGGGTTTGGTGGAGAAAGGTAATCATGCCTTTAGCATGCAGCATCCACTGAAGCAGTACATAAAGGGCTCTGAGGACTGTAAGAAAGAGCAAAAAGAAAATTATTCCAATAGATATAAGAATCCAAATTCAAAGGACTGAAATGGTGTACAGATGGCTGTTAGGACTGGAAGAAAGACTAAAAAGAAAATTATTCTAATAGCTGTAGGAATCCAAATGCAAAGATTGAAACAAGAAAGCCAACTTTTGGGATTCAGCAAATAGGCAATATCGCTGAGATGATCTAAAGTAATGTTACAAGCTTCCAGTAAAATGTATAAGACTGTTGGGGAGCTAGGCTTTAGCCCTTGGTCTAAGGACCACAATATGAATAATACAGTATTTAATTGAGAAATATGATGATGATGATGATGATGATGATGGAGCAAATCATGTAGAATTTGCAAGGAAGGTAATATTTAGAGCCTTAAAAGATCAGTACTGAAGAGTGGATGAAATGTAACCAGTGAAAATAGGTTTCTCCTTAGTGAGAACCAAAATATATGGGCAGGAAGTACTGATCATAACTTGATCAGAGGTGTCATAGCAATCCATGCGAACTCATATATATGTTCAGAGCTGCTGATTTTGACAGTGTAAGGAAAGAAAGGAAGCTAAATGCCCTAAGACTTTTTAAAAGTGATATAAGTAGGTGCCAGAAGAAAGATATGATAAAGGCCTAGCAAGCCTCAGATTTCATAAGGGAGGACTGCTGCCATACATAAAAGGTAAACTATAATTTTGGGTTGAACTGGACTTAACACCATCAAAATATGGAGCCCCCAATTTCCTTACACTGTCGAAATCAGCAGCTCTGAACAGAGTGATTGGTGCACTGACATGAATTTCACTCCAAATCTAGATCATCTCCTATCAGCACCCACAGCTGAGAACATATGGGAATACTAGGTCTAGGAAGGTGCTTTCCAGATGCAGAGAAATTAGCATTCTGGCAGTATTCATGAAAACTTGATTATGGTCCCCTTTAGTATGGTTAGGCCTGATGATTCATATACCACTGAGGTTGAGAAGGAATATAGTGGTTACTGGAGGTGATACTAGCAGGTATATGTACAGGGAATTCTTCAGCTTTAAAGTATCATTCTTGAGGTAGTAAATGCAGCCAATAGAATATCCAGAGTGGCTATAATTTTTATCATAATCTCTTAAAGGGCTAGGAGGGGCAGCCAGCTCTGTCAATATAAGAGGTATCTTTGGAGGAAGGGGATGGCTTGGGTTCCCCTCAATTGATTATATTGAAAACAGAGGTGCAAGTATATGTGCCTAATATATCATACTATTTACATTTGGTATACAGTTAAACAGAAGCAGAATTAAAAAGGAATCCTTTTAAATTTGCATCTTATAGGTGACTTGTGCTGCCATTGTCAGGAAAATGTTTTCTCAGGTGGAAGGAATGCCAGTTTTTGCAGCGTTTGTTCAGCCTGCGCAGTGAGTTGTTTAATCTTTTCCCAGGAAATCCTAAGGATTGTGTTGCAGAGGATAACAGATTTGTTCTCTTTCTCTCGTTGCCCATCCTACAGGGGAAGTGCCATCTCCTTCAGCCCAGGGATGGGTTTCCTTCTTACCTGAAGATAAAACAGTTACATTTTCCCTTCCCCAGTGACCAATTCCATAGGACCCAGCCCTGTGGGATAGGTAAGGATTATTCTTTTTTGGGAATGAAATGTTTTTTACATTGCTATGAAGCTGTCTGAGTCACAATTTTAAAAATTTAAGAAAAAAGTGCTTTCCTGTGGGTAAAGTCTCTTTGGTCATATTCCCCCATTTTTGTTTCAGTAATTGAGTTTTAAATAATGAAATTTTTGCCACAAAGGGTGACTGATAGCTGAAGAATAAAGGGCTGTACTGGTTGTCCTTTGCTCATCTGGGCTGATGCAGATTAAAGGGAATCTGCTTTGGCATGGAATTCTAGAGCTACCAAGTCTTGTATAGTATGTATCAACAGAGAAATGAATATATTTAAGTTTACCAAAAGATTCATAGTGAGTCACATCCATGTGCCAAACGTCATTGCCTTTTAAACTGTGGGGACTGACTCCTGCCTGAGGAGTAGATTTTATCAATTACGGTTGTCTTAGAAGTTGAATCCTGATAGAATATTAACAGATAAAAATTAAAAAGTTTCACAGAGAAAACTTGAAATCAAGGGCAGCATAATATTTTAGCATAACAATCATGATGACATTAGAATGATTAGGTTTTGTTATCTCTAAAACACTTTTAAATGTTCCTCTTAGTATAGAATAACTTTTAGTCAGTTATCTTTATCTAGTTACAAGATATTAAATGACACAAAATTTTACATAAACTTGTTATTTTTTAATAGAATGTCATTTGAGAAGAATGTACTTGTCTGTAGATGTACATGATAGGTTATTTAACTTCTAAGCTTTTAATTTCTAGAGTGAGATTGCCTGGACTGCGCAGTGTCTGGGTATCTTTAATGTTATAATTATACAACAATCCATAAACATAAGCATGAAAAAGTATCAAGCTGGCCATATCATACTGAATTGGCATGTACATTTCATCATAGATAATTGAAACACAAGTAAGAGAAAGCCAGCTGCTTGAGCCTAAAAAAAATTATCACCATAAATCACCAGTGAGAAGTTATTTTGTTTGTTTGTTTTAGGTTTGTGTCTTTGAAGGCCTATACACTGGGGAAGCATAAATATTAAACAAAATAGCATGAGTTTAGCAATAATTGATATCCCAGCTATGTAAAAATCTTTATGTATATTTAGTTTCTAGTCTTAAGACAAATTTTAGACTCCTTTGGAAGGTTTTATAAGGTGTAACCATATTGACAAGAATCTTTACAATTCTGATAAGTTTTGGAAACAGTGTTAATGACCACAAATAGATCAACTTTAAATACCAGTACCAAATTGAAAGAGATGTCAGATTTTGATCATTTTATATGTTTAAGGTCTAAACCTATTACTTTGTATTATTAAACTTACATAGTCTTAACTCTTTAAACTTAATTTGGATTCACAGCATAGCTTGTTTTTACGTGTAAAAACAAACACACGCATATATGTCCACATATATGTTATGTTATAAACTAAGATAATAGTTGTTCATTTAACCAATCATGAACTGATTATTGAACATACTTTAATGGTTACTATTCAATTATGTTTTTAACTCTTAAAGCTCACTTTTAGTAATCAACAGTTCAATGATGAGAACACAACAAACTTATTTTAGTAAAATATAAAACCTTTGCTTTTTAATTTAATTTTTGTAAGTTTAACCAAGACCATCTCAATACTTTTAGAAAACCATATTATTTTAGACATAGACACTTAGCCTTTTAACTATAGCCAAAAAACAATTACTTCAGATGACCCATCATAACATAATTACTTCAGATGACTCAAGATAACACTTAAAGTTATATATGCTACCTTTGATAAAAAACTCAAATTATGATATGCAGAAAATAATAGACATTTCCTATATAAAACTGATTTTTTATATTATTTTGGTCACCTGAGAACCTGGATGGAAATATGTTACCAACTTTAAAGACATTTTTACTCTTACCAAATGATTTAAATTAGCTTACTGTTAAGGTATATAAACCACGAGTATTTGAGATAATGTTTTTAGTATTTATCTATTAGCCAATTTAAGCAGAACTTTTAGAGAATAATATAATGCATACCAGAAAGTTAACACACAGAAACATATACATATTAACCTAAATCATATGTAAACTTTATGTTATCAAACTTTAAGGCTTTTGTTCCTATGTAAGCCTGTCAGGTCAGTTTTTATCTGGTAATGTTTTAAATGAGTTTGATTACCCTGAAAATCTATATAAATGGTTTTTCCACTGAAATCTCAAAAAGAACAAAAAAAGGTAATAATAAAAATAAACTATTGAGCTCAAAAAATATTTAAACATGGCAGCTGAAGGTATTTTAACTGGCTATTATCACACATGAAACAGGTAGATGGAAAAACATACAAACACACCAAATCTTTAAACCAGAGTGCACTCTTAGATATATTGGTTTAGTCAAACTATGATAATCTTTTTAGTTTTTAGGTTTGTAACTATAAACAGACTAGTCAGAACTTTTCCTATAGGTCATCAATTAGCAGAGACCTCTTGTAAAAAAAAATGTCAGAAAGACAGAAAATAAAAACAAAACCCTATTTTTTAAAAAAACCCTTTTACACCTGTGAAAGTGAAGACTTATTAAGAAGAGATTTAGATGAATAGTTCATTTTATTGGGATAGAACTGTTTCTGTTTAAAACTGTTAATAAATTCATAAAGGTCCCTAGGAATATTTTTTGTTTTATCAATGAACCTATTTGTACTATAAAAACCAGTTAGTTTGCCCTGTGGAGCAGCATTTTAGAAGGGAGAGAGAAGAGAAAGGAGTTAATCTCCAGTTATGCATAAGGGTAGAAAGACTGATGAATCTGAACTAAAACATTTACTGCCGTGGTCCAGCCGGACTAGGTCCACAGAGTCCCCGAAGGTGGGCTGAGCGTCAGCGTGTGGAGAACAGACACACAAACAGCTCAAAGACTGCTTGAATCTGCTTCATTTATTGCTTCTGTTACTATTACTACCATTACTACTACTACTACTCTTTTGCAAGCTCTAACAGAATAATATATACTTTCTTTTTGACCAGGGTTGAAAGTTTAGATAAAAAGAATGAAATCAACAGCTGTCTCTATGGTTACATGGTTTTTATGGTCACATGATTCGTCAGCACAGGCAGAAAGTTTTAAATTTAGTTAAAGACCCTAAAGTGTGTTTTTGTTACTAATAAATGCTCTATTATGGTAGGCTAACTAAAAACCTGCAAAACACAAGATTATATTCAGCCCTGATTTAGCCCCCCTATCCCCCTGTGATATTCTTGCAGCTGTAAGGATGTGTTATCTACCCTGTCTCCCTCAAAACATAGTAGCATATTAGCCTCTCTGTATAGAGGTTCCCAGAGAGCCCCAGACAGCTGGTCATTACTATTATCATTAAAGGCTCCCAAACTCCTCATATAACCTTGATCTTGGTCCAACTCAATGTCAGACAGTTACACCATTTGCAGAAAAACATTTTATAAACTATCCCTTTCTTCTTACGGAGTTTCTATACTTTGTTTACTAATTTTGTGCATGGGAAAGACAGAAGGAAAGAAATTCTCCAAACTGTGTCGGAGCACAAATTAACACAATAGTTCCCAAGAAGCATTAACCCATTCCCACAAAGCCAATTTTTATGTTGCGACCTTTTCTTAGAAGACGCTCTCCATATTTGGACTTTGTCAACAGAACACAGGTCTGTGTATGGACCTTGTCAGCAGAACACGGGTCTATCTTTTTTCATGCTTGGACTTTGTCAACAGAACATGGGTAGAAAAGGGCGCAGCAATTTACATTCACTCTTTGAGAGTCCAAGGGTCTAATCCAAACCAGGTTTTAAAAATACGGTTTAGAGATAAGTGAAGGTCAGCTTCATTCTGGAAAGGTCACAGGGAAGAGGAAAACCATCACCCCACAAGTCTGGTCTTGGGAAGCAGCAGCCATAGAGAAGAGAACAGAACTGGAGCACCAGAACCAAATCAATCATAACCACCTCAAGGGCAGAAAGACAAGACTAAAAGCTTTCCCAGGGTAGATCTCTAGTCCTTAACAAAACATGCTTCTAAAAAAAAAAGTATAATTGATTTCAATCACACTGTCAAGCAGAAAACCAACAATGAAAGAACTTGAAAGATTACTTTTTAACTTAATAAGAGAGAGCAAAAGAAACAAAATTATAGTTCAGATTGTAGATGCTTCTTTAAGCTTTATAGTTTTGGGTATGTAAGTAGTTGAGCCTTTGTAAAATATATTGATGGGAGCTCTTTTTTCTAATAAATGTGCCCACGTTTAGCATAAACTTGCTGGTTTTGTTACAGACAGCTGAGTTAGAAATATTATAGGCAGTCAGATAGGGTTGGTTCCTCAAAGGAACCAGTGCAGAAGACCAGGTATCTTGCAACCTTGGAGGAGACAGACACCTCTACTGTGGGCCAGATCTCAAGACAAAAGGCAAAACAAATGCAACCACACCCTAAGTATAAATATCAGGGATTGATATTCTAAATAGGTATCAATCGCCTTGAGGAAGCCAGAAGGAGCCAAAAACCCAACCCCTTTCCAGCAGAGACCCTATTCTGTATTCATGCCCACTTGCCACTTGACTCCCCATTTGATCCCAATTTAATCAATTTACTTGAGCAATTACACTTGTAATCTTATTGGTTGACCATAGTTCTGTCCCACTCCATGCTTACCTGCCTTGTGAGTTCCCATTTTTCCCCACCTTGGATCTGCCTCACCTTGTGGTTTTGCTCTATAAAAATAACTGGAAAAGACAGAGTCTATGGCAACCTACTCAGGACCCCTCCTGTCTCTCTCTCAGATAGAAGCTTTCTTTCTCTCAATAAATATATTCTATTCTTAACCTCCATTGTTCCTAAAATTCATTCTTCAAGTTTAGAGAACATGAACTCATACTGGACATCTAGTAGATTGGGAGTTTCATTCCCCTATATCAGTTTGACTTTTGTTGTCTTTTGCCTTTTCTCTTTATTTTTATTTTCCTTTTCTTTTCCTATTTTTTCTTTTTGCTGTTCTTTTCCTACTTTTATAAACAAATCCAACTGGCACATGATGTTATAATGTTAGAGTCCCTCCCGCCTACCCCACTTCTCCTTGTCCCCAAGAGGGTTGAAGACAGAAGGGGGCTTTTAGAGGGAGCTAAAGGAGGAGAAGAAAGTTCTTTTAGGGGAACTTTCTTTGTTTGAGTATATTAAATAGTGACCCTACAAGGATACCAAGTAGCAAAATGTGCAGCATTTACAGGACCTAATGACTGTCTCAATTTTCAGCACACTTATTTCTAGTCCTCTATCTCCAGGCTGCCCTCCAGAAGAAACCATGGACATTGCTTTCGAATAACTATCAATAATTTAATAAGTTGACACAGCGAAATTTTACATTCAGAGATCTTTCAGAGACACTGTAAATGTTACTTAAATTGCCTTTCCTCTTTGAATAAAGTTTGATCCATACCATATGAGTGAAAGTGAAAGAGCGAAAAGAGAAACAAACAAATTTCCCCCACTT
Source organism: Dasyprocta punctata (assembly GCA_004363535.1). Taxonomy (NCBI): domain Eukaryota; kingdom Metazoa; phylum Chordata; class Mammalia; order Rodentia; family Dasyproctidae; genus Dasyprocta; species Dasyprocta punctata. The sequence continues at coordinate 165,152 of RJWM01001140.1, forward strand.
ACTTAGCAAGTGGACAGCTAAAAGACGTCTGGGTTGATAATCCTAACCTGTGACCTCGCCAAAGACATTCCAGGCTCTTCTGTGGCCCCTTACCAGGGTGTGAAGTTGGACATCCTTGTTCCTTTTACATGCTTTGGAGGGTCAGTCCTTTGTGTGTTTCTCCAACTTACTCCTCACAAGGGGCACCACTTGCTGTTGTTTATGATCTTGATACAGCACAAAGGATGAATGAGTACTTAGAATCAACGTCCAATTCAAACTCCAGGAAGGCCCAGAGGGACTGCCTGAAGTGAAGCTTCTGTGACTTTTTATGGATGAAACCAGGAAGCAAGGATAAAGGACAAGGGAACAAGTCAGTACAGGAATTCATGTAAGAGAAAAGATAAGCACAGGTCAAGGTCAGGGTGGTCTGTTACATAATTGACCTTGGGGCCAATCTAAGTAATAAATTGGAGTTTGGGAAGGACAAGGACCAGAGCACTTATTCCTTAAGGCAGCATATTTTTGATCCTACTTGGATCTGTGGCCCTGTAGGCTATCTTATAATCTCTAGCCATGCATTCCAGAGGTTTTGGGCCTGTGGCTCCAAAAGTCCCTTACCTCTGCATATTCATTTTATGCATACCTCTGGCCAGTGTTCCCACAGAATCTGATATGGAATATTAATGTAAATAAGTGACATTATTTCATATAACAAATACAACTGCATTGAAAGTGAGGACAATGAACCCAAGTAACTTTTCACACAGTATTTTGAAAATGTAACCTGAGAATAAAGGCCAACACAGATAAATAAATAAATAAATAAATATACACAAATTGTGAACTCTGGTAAGTGGAATTCATGTTTTTAGAACTGTAGGTTAGCAATCTGTTACTATTTTGTTTTTGGGCAAATAAGTACATAAATTGAAGGTAGAGGTTTGGCTCCTCTTTTTTGTTTACAGGACAACGAAGGACTGGGAAAATGTAGAGCAAACCCTGTGATACTGGATTGGGATTTGAGGTATTGGTATAAATTCATAGCTTCTTCTGGTTATTGTCCTCTCTCTCTCTCTTTGTGTCTCTGTCTCTCTCTGTCTCTGTCTCTATCTCTCTCTCTCTCTGATCAGTACAATACATACATACATACTCTGTGCACTAGAGAGCCAAGAAGAAACATTCCAATAGTATTGAGTAAACTTAGCATTCAAATCTTGATTTCTAAATAAGATCTTCACTAACATAAACCAAGATTCTTTGAACAAGAAAGCAGGAAAGAAACAGAGACACTGCAAAGCAAACCTAGGATATACATTAATCTTGTGAAAAACATTAAGGCCTCCTCAAAATATCATGGGACATCTCAAGAGGATACAGAAACCAGCTTTAAAGGGTCCTACTTGTCAAAATTGGGACTACTTAAGCATTAAAATACATGACAACAGTAACAGATTTAATAAATAGAATAATAAAAGGAACTGAGTATACAAGGAGTTATCAAAATATATGATGAATGTTTAACCTTAAAGACTATATTACAATAAAAGATACATTATCAGTCCCCCTCAAAACACTGCCTCTTACTTTAAAAACACGTATCATTGACAATAACATCACTTTCTGAAGCAGTTCTAGAAATCTGCTTTCTTTTCTTTAAGAGGTGTGACCAAACTATGGTGAATGTTGCTGCTGAGTGCCATTCAAATGAAAAGGCAGGTTCATAAATATATTATATGTCCTTGTTATGGTTTTGTGTTTGGATGGCCTCCCAAGCCTCATGCAGTCATGGAGGTGGCTGAATCCAGCATTTGTGATTGTTTCATTGTCTACCACTGGGATTGGCAGTGTGAGTGCTACACCCGCCCAGGGGCGGGGAGCCAGCAAACGATATAAGGGAGATAAGGAGATGCACTGTCTCCCCTTCTTGACCTTTCATTCTTGTCACTTGTGGTCACCATGAATGACTGCCCCTCAGCCATGCCACCCTACCTTGGAGCCAGCTGAGTATGGACTGAAACCTCCAAAAACTGTAAGCTAAATAAACCTTTCTTTCCTTCATTTTGAGCATCAGATATTTTGTCTCAACAATGAGAGAAAAGTAACCAAGACAGTCTTCTTCATCTTATTCATCAAATCTGGCACCTTGCTACTTCTGGTTCGTCTTCAAAGTTGAAATGGACATGAAAGGAAAACATTGTGTATCAATTCAGGATATCAGGGCAGCCACCACATTTTCTTTATCCTTCCTCTGCTGATTGGCATCTGGGCTGTTTCTAAGATTTAGCTATTACAAATTGTGCTGCTATAAACTTGTGCCTGTATATATCACTGTGGTATGATGTTTTTAACTGTTTCAAAAAGACAACAAGAAGGGAAATAGCTGGGTCAAATGGAATCTCTAGTTTTGGTTTTTTGAGGAATCACCATAGTGATTTCCATATTGGTTGCACCACTTTACATTCCCACCAACAGTGGAGAGAGGTTCCTTTTTCCTCGTAGCCTCACCAGCATTTGTTCTTGGTTGATTTCTTGATAATAGCCATTCTTTCTAGAGTGAAATGGAATCTCAGTGTTGTTTTAGTTTGCATTTCTTGAATGACCAGTGATGTCAAACTTTTTTTATATATTTATTAACTTTCAGATATTGATTTCTACTTCTTCATCTGAGAAGCTTCTATTCATATCAGATGTTCATTTTTGGATTATAGACATGTCAGTTCTTAAAAACTTTTACTTTTGTTTAATAATTTTTTCTGTTCTAGTGTTCTTTCAACCTAGATGCTTGAAATAATTTCAAAATAAAAACAACAAAAATTGTGAGTGAATTCTATTTCTTTTTGTTTTCAAATTTGGTAGGGTAAAGTTGTTAAAAATATAATTTTTAGGGCCAGGGATATAACTCAGTGGCACAGAGCCTGCTTTGGTGCTCAGTTCAATTCCCAGTACCAAAATAATTATATTCATATGATCTTTAGAGTAAGAGTTGTTTATGCTCAAGTGCCACTTTGGGTTATGATTGTGGTAGCATTTTTCTCTGAGCTTCAGGGCCCTAATTTCTAAAATGATGATAATCCTGAGTTTTGAACATCAAAGTGAGATTCTAATGCTTGTGAATTTCTCAGCATCATAACTGACACACAGTAAACACCTAATATCGTGAACTGATCAGGCCTA